>JAIVFH010000138.1:0-78874 GCA_025765595.1 Obelidium mucronatum | reverse complement strand
GCAGCAGGACACGCTCTAATTGCAGAGATCGGGTTAATAGAAGAGGCTGATGCTGCTGTATGTTTGCTTGAGGCGGTGGCAGCGGTGGCGGCGGCTTGGCGTTGTCTTGTTGAGCGTCGCATTCTTCAAGTCAAAGTGATGTGGGAGAACACAACAAACCAGAGAATACTTTATTACAGCCGTTGATATGCAAGGAATAATTTGATTGAATACATTACATTGGTATCGTTGAGTTAACTTGATTATTTATTTATTTATCTATTAATCTATTAATGCGATGGACAAAATGCGTAACAAACAAAAACGCGTCAAAAAGTCAGCATCCACCACTGCACACCAGATGCTGAAACGCCAGAAGCACATTTCTGAGCAGGGACTGAGCCGCGCTGATGTTTTAGGTTGGTGGGCCAATCCTTTTATTTTTGCTGTGGTTGCTGTTAAACATTTTCAGCAACAAAACCTGCAGAGCTGTGAGTGCTGGATGACAGAACCAAGGGACAGGAGTTTGTGTACGGTCTAAACACAGACGGAGTTGAGGAGCTTGTTGCAGGGAGGTGAAGGGGTTTTTGGTTTTGTTGCGGTCAAGCATTGCTAACAAGGTTGAGATTGCTGTTAGAATCAAGCTGCCGCCCTATATACTCAAGGTTGCCATGCTGCACATCCGCGATCTCACCGCAATTTTTCAACGCTCGCAGCCAAAGGTCAAGACATGTGGCAACATGCGTGTCATCAACCTGTGCTCCTGGACTGGAGTTGCAGACGGCATCAAGGACCCACACTACCCGGCGGATGTAGCTTCTGTCAAGGTAAAAGAACATGCCAAAAAAGTAGCCAACGGGCTGGCGGTGTTTGGAAAGGAGAACATCAAGCCAGAGCTGCTGCCCCACTTTGAGGGCCTTCAGCCACTGGTCGCTTACCTCACTGGCGTTGTGGAGTCTCTAGTACATCGGGAGGCGTTTGAGATGGTGGCCAACATTACAAAGGTATGGGTTTGTTATAGTTTAGCGCTCACCTTCTAATTGCGAAAACGAGACCAATAGGAAGTTGCAACCACATGCGATCCCATCTTTGGGATCTTCACGTCCTAGTTTCTTGTGTGCTCAAATAACGGGGACTTCAAGTTCCACCTGGACAGCAAGAATTCAACGTTCGGGATCAACTTCAATGTTGTGGTGGATGAGGAAGACGCGGAACCGCCCGTGGTATGGCCAGTGCTGTACCTACCAGATCAAAACGTGGTGATCCCAGCGGTGCATGGGGAGGCGATTGTTTCCATGTTCAAGCATGAAAAACATGGTACCAGGATGTGGCATTCAGGGGAGCGACAATTTGTGGAGGCAGCGGAGTTGGCGGCGGAGGCAGATACTAGAAAGCGGAGAATCCCGCTGATTCTGGCAGATGGAATGGGAACAGCGAGTTGGGCGGTGAAGCGCAACCAGGACAGGTTTGTGGGAAGCGCTGTGGTGGAGAAGCGGGGAGTTACCTTCAACATCAATCGCGATGCCACAGATCGCAATCGGAAGATACGGGAATCGGTTTTGCAAGCTTTGGGTTGAGCGATTAGCATTTATTTACTCTCCATTTTTTTAACTATTTATTAATAATAAACAGCTGTTTTCCTTATTTTATACATTTTTTGTGATTTCTTCTTGAGTTTTAGTGATGGTTGGGGGGTAGCGGCCTGTGAACCAGTGGCTTGCGGCTCGCGCCCCACATAAAAAGGTACAGAGCGGCCTGCTCACAGGCCGTGGCACAGGTCGCAAGTGGCTCGTTTGCGGCTCGTCAGCAGGTCGCAAGCGGCCTGTGAGCGGCTCGTGACGCGACTGGTATCGCGACTCGCGAGGTCCGGCCCGCATCCCCAATTGAGTTGGGGGAGTCGATATACTCTTTGCATGTTTGCCAAGAGTTCTTTGGTTGTTCCGCTGTTCCCTGGGGCTTTTTTGATTTCAAGTTGCTCTACTGCTATGCAAATTTCATCTTTGGTCACCTCGGCTTTCATTGGTTCATATATGTTTTCATCTATGTTTTTCAGCAGTTTGTTTGCGTCAATGAAGATGGATTTTTCTTTGAATTCTTTGTCTGGTCGTCTGCGGAACCATTCTTTCATTTGATTTGCAACTTCTATTTTGCTGTTATAGGCGCGCATCAGTTTTTGGGCTTGCTGGTCAGTGCACTTTGATTCTTTGCAGGTTGCTTGTCAACCTGTCATGTTAAGGGGGAGTTTGAGGGGGTTGAAGGCCAATTCCTTGTAGTTCTATTTATAGAAAAGATGTTCCTACCTTGTTAAAATGGTTTGAGGGTTAAGAAGGGGGTTTTTAATTGTTCTATTTTTAGAAAATGGACACGTTCAAGCTGTTGCTTCCCTGGTAATTAAAGGAAAATTGACTTGGAAACCAAAGTAACTCCAGACAACACAACTGTCTCAAGAAGGGTTTTTTGATCTGAGTAATCATATTTTACTGATTTAATTTTCCGGCTGCTGCCATGTCATGCTTGTCCACCTGAAAACCAGAATAAGCGTTTGTCTAATTGATTTCATCAACTAACACAAATAATGGAAGCTCTAAAAGAAGGCAAAATAAGAATTGAGTCAAAGCCAGATTAATGCCTAGCAAGCAGTACAGATTGCAGGTAGACTCATGATGAGAATCAGTCTCCTTTTGGCTTGTTTGACATCTTCTGGTTAAATTTGGAAACAAAGACGACAGTCTCTTTAAATTTTCTGGCAATGAAAATAGAAATTCTGACTTATCGCAAACACCCCTAGAAAGAAAATTTGTGCTTACAAGTTTTGTAATCCCATTAAGTCCTAATTTCTCTGGAGTTGCAACCTGCACTGCAAAGAAGCAAAGTGACTGAGCGTATGTCTCTAGTGTAGTAGTAGGACGTCAACACATTGTTCTTTTATTTACTGGGATATCTGGATCATTGTGATGTCAATAAGTCCTCTACAGTTGTATGTTGCCATTCTCAATGTTTTTTCTGGTTTTGTTCTCATTTGGCTAAGTTTTCCTATAAATTTGTTGTTATGCTGATCTGTTTCGTGGGTTCTATGGTTGTCTTGGCGTTTTCTTGTGTCCGCCAGACGTGTTATTGGCCTCTCAGGTTCACTGGTGTCTCCGCCTGTTTTGTTTTGTGTTTCTGTCAATGTTTCAGTCGATTCTTTCTATGTTTTGGTTGGTTCTTAGCTGGGTTTCCTCCATGCGGCTGATGACCTTGTCTACAGCTTCCATCCACGTTGACGATGGACTACTTCCTGGGTGTGTCCCCATAGCGAGCCGGACCTCGCGAGCCGCTAACGGGCCGCTTAGCAGGCCGCTTGCGACCTGTGGGCGACCCGCGTGCGAGCCGCTAACCAGTGGAAAGCCAGCCGCGTCGCAGTTAGTTCACAGGCCGCAAGCCAGTTGACAGCCAGTGGAGAGCCAGTTGAAAGCTAGTCCTTCCTTTATTTCGAAAAAGGTAAGAAACAATGAGCCGAAAAGTTTTAAAACCATAACATATGTATTTAAAGTAATAAACAAAATCCAAAGTACCAACAATAAAGAAAAACAAAAAAAGGATGCGCGAAGTCAAAAATTACAAAATATTGAAGAAACAATAAATAAAAATACCCCAATCAGCGCTTTGCCTTCTTGCTTGCACTTCCTTCCTGAAGCCGCTCCTGCCAATATGCCTACTTGACACGTTGGTTGTTTGCAAAGGCCCAAAGCCTTGTAGAAGCAACGCAACTGGTAGTGTCCCAATAACCGGACCTTTGCTCCATTGAATTGTGCTTGAATAGTGGGACTTGCTTCGTCCATCTGTCATTCAAAAAATAAAAATGGAAGACTACAATAGAAAACAAAGGAAAAATTTAGACTAGAGCTCACCATTGTTTGCAAGTTTGTCTTGTTGAATTCATATTCCAGCAAATTGAAGCAGCACCAGGTCTCACTGTGACAACAGCACAAAGCAGAGAGAAAGAGAAAGCCCTTTCATCATCTGCTTTTTATCTGCAATTCCAGCATTGTCTTTTTATGTAACTGATGCATTGATGTATTTAGGAGAGAGAGTGTGTGTGGCATAGCGGCAGTTCCGCAGCATGGCAATGTTGCAGACAGAACGAACAGCAGACAAGAAGCCAGAGAGAAAGAGAAAGCCCTTTCATCATCCGATTTTCATCCTTTTGAGCATCTGTTTCAATAGAGGTGGCAGAAGTGAATGGCTGGCAATGCGGCAAACCAACTACTGGTACAAAATACAACAATTTAACACCAGATTCGATACAGAGAGAGTTGAATAAAAATAAGGAAAATACAAATATGCGTGTTTTCAGTGGCAGGCAGGTAGGACATTGTGTGGAGATCCCAAGGCTGAAAACAACAAGACCAGAGCAGCCCCACAACAGAGAGAATGAGAAAGCCCATTCATCATCTGGTTGATTGTGGAATGGGAGAATGAGAAAGCCCATTCATCACCACAGACTGCTCAGAGTGGTTTTGTATTTTTTGTTTAATTTTTTTTGACAGGAGCGGTGGGAAATGAAAAACAAACAACACTCTCATCCAGCAGAAAACACCAGCCCAACAGCAGCTCTTGCTATATCTATGAAGGTCATGTTGGTTGTTTGTTTTATTTTTTTTGTTTGTTGCAGTCCAGAATGCGTGTCTTCTTTCTAATTCAGTTTTAATAGGTTTGCGTTCAGCCTGGTGGGGCAAAGCAGCCAGTCACAGTCAACACAACGCTGTAGGTCCAATGTATTGGCAAGAAAAAATCCCTGAATTGTGTCAGAGGGTTTTCCTTTATTGCATGCGCTTCTGTACTTGGTGATATCACTTTCTCTTTGATCCCACTTTTGCCTGCTTCATCCTCTCCATCTTCTTGTTTCCTTGTTTTACTATTAGCCTTTTTGCAACAGATACTAGAAAGCGGAGAATCCGGCTGATTCTGGCAGATGGAATGGGAACAGCGAGCTGGGCAGTGAAGAATAACCAGGAAAGTTTGCAGAAAGCGGTCACCTTCAACATCAATTGCGATGCCACAGATCGCAATCGGAAGATACGGGAATCGGTTTTGCAAGCTTTGCGTTGAGCAATGTGTATTTATTTACTCTCCATTTATTTAATTATTTATTAATAATAAACAGCTGTTTTCCTTATTTTATACATTTTTTGTGATTTATTCTTGAGTTTTAGTGATGGTTGGGGGGTAGCGGCCTGTGAACCAGTGGCTTGCGGCTCGCGTCCCACATAAAAAGGTACAGAGCAGGCCGCGGCACAGGTCGCAAGCGGCCCGCTAGCGGCTCGTCAACAGGTTGCGAGCGGCCTGTAAGCGGCCCGTGACGCGACCAGTATCGCGACTCGCAAGGTCCGGCTCGCTTCCCCAATTGTCCTGGGTGGGTTTTGTCTTCATTCATTTTGTCCGGTTGGGTCTCCGTTCAGCCTCCTCTTCGGCCAGTCTTTCATCCCTTTCCTGTCACAACTTGTTCTTCCTTTTCTCTGGAAATATATGGCTTTTGCATCCAATTTTGAAAAGTGATTCTAGGAATGGCCAAAAGAATGCAATTCTTCAGACAACCAGCAGTCCAACCATATACAATGTCTATATATTTGAACTCACCAGAGTGTCCCTGTCCTTTTATTTTTACGTGTTTTTACGTGTTTTTATGTGGTAATGTGTGTCCATTTGTGTTTTGTACTTTTGCAACAGAATTAGATTGTTCCGGCACTATATTTGAGTGCACCAGAGAAATGCCTTCATTTCTGTTTTGTTTTTCACGTGTTTTGCGTGTTTATTTGTGTTAATGCGTAAGTTAATTGCGTGTTTATTTGTGTTAATGCGTAAGTTAATTGCGTGTTTATTCGTGTTAATGCGTAAGTTAATTGCGTGTTTATTCGTGTTAATGCGTAAGTTAATTGCGTGTTTATTCGTGTTAATGCGTAAGTTAATTGTGTGTTTATTTGTGTTTTGCCACAATTGCAAAAGACTTGGATAGTTCCCGCACAATACTTCAGGGCACTAGAAGGTCCCTGCAATTTCAGCTTTTTACGCGGAATGCGTGTTTATGCGTGTTTTCCTATACATTTACGTGTTTTTTAGCTGTTTTTTCCTGATTGTTTCTCATCCCATACTCTAGCCTTACAAACATCAATTTATCTTTAACTCAGTATGCAGAGAGCAGCAGCCTGTGCTGTTGTTGGTTTGGTTGCCTCTGCCAACCTATTGTTCCCATTCCCCTACAAAGCCACCTTCTTCAGCCCTCTGTTGAGTTAAGTGTATTAGAATGCAGCATTTGGTTGTGTTTGATTTGGTTTTTATTTGGGTTTGGATTGTTTCTGTTGGCAGCTCAGGCAAAAAGGGCACCTGAGTGGTTCTAGCACATTTCACCTCATCAGTATCCCTGTCCCAATACTCCCACAGGATTGGAAGGCTTGGTGCAGGCCGAATTGGATCCCAGGTGGAGACAGGTTTGCTGGGCTGGCCTGCTCATTTCCCTTCCTTTTCTCTGGAAATATATGGCTTTTGCATCCAATTTTGAAAAGTGATTCTAGGAATGGCCAAAAGAATGCAATTCTTCAGACAACCAGCAGTCCAACCATATACAATGTCTATATATTTGAACTCACCAGAGTGTCCCTGTCCTTTTATTTTTACGTGTTTTTACGTGTTTTTATGTGGTAATGTGTGTCCATTTGTGTTTTGTACTTTTGCAACAGAATTAGATTGTTCCGGCACTATATTTGAGTGCACCAGAGAAATGCCTTCATTTCTGTTTTGTTTTTCACGTGTTTTGCGTGTTTATTTGTGTTAATGCGTAAGTTAATTGCGTGTTTATTTGTGTTAATGCGTAAGTTAATTGCGTGTTTATTCGTGTTAATGCGTAAGTTAATTGTGTTGTGTGTTTATTTGTGTTTTGCCACAATTGCAAAAGACTTGGATAGTTCCCGCACAATACTTCAGGGCACTAGAAGGTCCCTGCAATTTCAGCTTTTTACGCGGAATGCGTGTTTATGCGTGTTTTCCTATACATTTACGTGTTTTTTAGCTGTTTTTTCCTGATTGTTTCTCATCCCATACTCTAGCCTTACAAACATCAATTTATCTTTAACTCAGTATGCAGAGAGCAGCAGCCTGTGCTGTTGTTGGTTTGGTTGCCTCTGCCAACCTATTGTTCCCATTCCCCTACAAAGCCACCTTCTTCAGCCCTCTGTTGAGTTAAGTGTATTAGAATGCAGCATTTGGTTGTGTTTGATTTGGTTTTTATTTGGGTTTGGATTGTTTCTGTTGGCAGCTCAGGCAAAAAGGGCACCTGAGTGGTTCTAGCACATTTCACCTCATCAGTATCCCTGTCCCAATACTCCCACAGGATTGGAAGGCTTGGTGCAGGCCGAATTGGATCCCAGGTGGAGACAGGTTTGCTGGGCTGGCCTGCTCATTTCCCTTCCTTTTCTCTGGAAATATATGGCTTTTGCATCCAATTTTGAAAAGTGATTCTAGGAATGGCCAAAAGAATGCAATTCTTCAGACAACCAGCAGTCCAACCATATACAATGTCTATATATTTGAACTCACCAGAGTGTCCCTGTCCTTTTATTTTTACGTGTTTTTACGTGTTTTTATGTGGCAATGTGTGTCCATTTGTGTTTTGTACTTTTGCAACAGAATTAGATTGTTCCGGCACTATATTTGAGTGCACCAGAGAAATGCCTTCATTTCTGTTTTGTTTTTCACGTGTTTTGCGTGTTTATTTGTGTTAATGCGTAAGTTAATTGTGTGTTTATTTGTGTTAATGCGTAAGTTAATTGCGTGTTTATTTGTGTTAATGCGTAAGTTAATTGCGTGTTTATTTGTGTTAATGCGTAAGTTAATTGCGTGTTTATTCGTGTTAATGCGTAAGTTAATTGTGTGTTTATTTGTGTTTTGCCACAATTGCAAAAGACTTGGATAGTTCCCGCACAATACTTCAGGGCACTAGAAGGTCCCTGCAATTTCAGCTTTTTACGCGGAATGCGTGTTTATGCGTGTTTTCCTATACATTTACGTGTTTTTTAGCTGTTTTTTCCTGATTGTTTCTCATCCCATACTCTAGCCTTACAAACATCAATTTATCTTTAACTCAGTATGCAGAGAGCAGCAGCCTGTGCTGTTGTTGGTTTGGTTGCCTCTGCCAACCTATTGTTCCCATTCCCCTACAAAGCCACCTTCTTCAGCCCTCTGTTGAGTTAAGTGTATTAGAATGCAGCATTTGGTTGTGTTTGATTTGGTTTTTATTTGGGTTTGGATTGTTTCTGTTGGCAGCTCAGGCAAAAAGGGCACCTGAGTGGTTCTAGCACATTTCACCTCATCAGTATCCCTGTCCCAATACTCCCACAGGATTGGAAGGCTTGGTGCAGGCCGAATTGGATCCCAGGTGGAGACAGGTTTGCTGGGCTGGCCTGCTCATTTCCCTTCCTTTTCTCTGGAAATATATGGCTTTTGCATCCAATTTTGAAAAGTGATTCTAGGAATGGCCAAAAGAATGCAATTCTTCAGACAACCAGCAGTCCAACCATATACAATGTCTATATATTTGAACTCACCAGAGTGTCCCTGTCCTTTTATTTTTACGTGTTTTTACGTGTTTTTATGTGGTAATGTGTGTCCATTTGTGTTTTGTACTTTTGCAACAGAATTAGATTGTTCCGGCACTATATTTGAGTGCACCAGAGAAATGCCTTCATTTCTGTTTTGTTTTTCACGTGTTTTGCGTGTTTATTTGTGTTAATGCGTAAGTTAATTGCGTGTTTATTTGTGTTAATGCGTAAGTTAATTGCGTGTTTATTCGTGTTAATGCGTAAGTTAATTGCGTGTTTATTCGTGTTAATGCGTAAGTTAATTGTGTGTTTATTTGTGTTTTGCCACAATTGCAAAAGACTTGGATAGTTCCCGCACAATACTTCAGGGCACTAGAAGGTCCCTGCAATTTCAGCTTTTTACGCGGAATGCGTGTTTATGCGTGTTTTCCTATACATTTACGTGTTTTTTAGCTGTTTTTTCCTGATTGTTTCTCATCCCATACTCTAGCCTTACAAACATCAATTTATCTTTAACTCAGTATGCAGAGAGCAGCAGCCTGTGCTGTTGTTGGTTTGGTTGCCTCTGCCAACCTATTGTTCCCATTCCCCTACAAAGCCACCTTCTTCAGCCCTCTGTTGAGTTAAGTGTATTAGAATGCAGCATTTGGTTGTGTTTGATTTGGTTTTTATTTGGGTTTGGATTGTTTCTGTTGGCAGCTCAGGCAAAAAGGGCACCTGAGTGGTTCTAGCACATTTCACCTCATCAGTATCCCTGTCCCAATACTCCCACAGGATTGGAAGGCTTGGTGCAGGCCGAATTGGATCCCAGGTGGAGACAGGTTTGCTGGGCTGGCCTGCTCATTTCCCTTCCTTTTCTCTGGAAATATATGGCTTTTGCATCCAATTTTGAAAAGTGATTCTAGGAATGGCCAAAAGAATGCAATTCTTCAGACAACCAGCAGTCCAACCATATACAATGTCTATATATTTGAACTCACCAGAGTGTCCCTGTCCTTTTATTTTTACGTGTTTTTACGTGTTTTTATGTGGTAATGTGTGTCCATTTGTGTTTTGTACTTTTGCAACAGAATTAGATTGTTCCGGCACTATATTTGAGTGCACCAGAGAAATGCCTTCATTTCTGTTTTGTTTTTCACGTGTTTTGCGTGTTTATTTGTGTTAATGCGTAAGTTAATTGTGTGTTTATTTGTGTTAATGCGTAAGTTAATTGCGTGTTTATTTGTGTTAATGCGTAAGTTAATTGCGTGTTTATTCGTGTTAATGCGTAAGTTAATTGTGTGTTTATTTGTGTTTTGCCACAATTGCAAAAGACTTGGATAGTTCCCGCACAATACTTCAGGGCACTAGAAGGTCCCTGCAATTTCAGCTTTTTACGCGGAATGCGTGTTTATGCGTGTTTTCCTATACATTTACGTGTTTTTTAGCTGTTTTTTCCTGATTGTTTCTCATCCCATACTCTAGCCTTACAAACATCAATTTATCTTTAACTCAGTATGCAGAGAGCAGCAGCCTGTGCTGTTGTTGGTTTGGTTGCCTCTGCCAACCTATTGTTCCCATTCCCCTACAAAGCCACCTTCTTCAGCCCTCTGTTGAGTTAAGTGTATTAGAATGCAGCATTTGGTTGTGTTTGATTTGGTTTTTATTTGGGTTTGGATTGTTTCTGTTGGCAGCTCAGGCAAAAAGGGCACCTGAGTGGTTCTAGCACATTTCACCTCATCAGTATCCCTGTCCCAATACTCCCACAGGATTGGAAGGCTTGGTGCAGGCCGAATTGGATCCCAGGTGGAGACAGGTTTGCTGGGCTGGCCTGCTCATTTCCCTTCCTTTTCTCTGGAAATATATGGCTTTTGCATCCAATTTTGAAAAGTGATTCTAGGAATGGCCAAAAGAATGCAATTCTTCAGACAACCAGCAGTCCAACCATATACAATGTCTATATATTTGAACTCACCAGAGTGTCCCTGTCCTTTTATTTTTACGTGTTTTTACGTGTTTTTATGTGGTAATGTGTGTCCATTTGTGTTTTGTACTTTTGCAACAGAATTAGATTGTTCCGGCACTATATTTGAGTGCACCAGAGAAATGCCTTCATTTCTGTTTTGTTTTTCACGTGTTTTGCGTGTTTATTTGTGTTAATGCGTAAGTTAATTGCGTGTTTATTTGTGTTAATGCGTAAGTTAATTGCGTGTTTATTTGTGTTAATGCGTAAGTTAATTGCGTGTTTATTTGTGTTAATGCGTAAGTTAATTGCGTGTTTATTCGTGTTAATGCGTAAGTTAATTGTGTGTTTATTTGTGTTTTGCCACAATTGCAAAAGACTTGGATAGTTCCCGCACAATACTTCAGGGCACTAGAAGGTCCCTGCAATTTCAGCTTTTTACGCGGAATGCGTGTTTATGCGTGTTTTCCTATACATTTACGTGTTTTTTAGCTGTTTTTTCCTGATTGTTTCTCATCCCATACTCTAGCCTTACAAACATCAATTTATCTTTAACTCAGTATGCAGAGAGCAGCAGCCTGTGCTGTTGTTGGTTTGGTTGCCTCTGCCAACCTATTGTTCCCATTCCCCTACAAAGCCACCTTCTTCAGCCCTCTGTTGAGTTAAGTGTATTAGAATGCAGCATTTGGTTGTGTTTGATTTGGTTTTTATTTGGGTTTGGATTGTTTCTGTTGGCAGCTCAGGCAAAAAGGGCACCTGAGTGGTTCTAGCACATTTCACCTCATCAGTATCCCTGTCCCAATACTCCCACAGGATTGGAAGGCTTGGTGCAGGCCGAATTGGATCCCAGGTGGAGACAGGTTTGCTGGGCTGGCCTGCTCATTTCCCTTCCTTTTCTCTGGAAATACATGGCTTTTGCATCCAATTTTGAAAAGTGATTCTAGGAATGGCCAAAAGAATGCAATTCTTCAGACAACCAGCAGTCCAACCATATACAATGTCTATATATTTGAACTCACCAGAGTGTCCCTGTCCTTTTGTTTTTTTGTGTTTTTATGAGTTGATGTAGAGCAAGCTTTGAAAGATTCTCCGACACTACTTTACTTATGTTCTTTTTTTTATTCAAGAGCATTTCATAAAAACAATCCAGAGATTTTTTTTTAAAGTTCCTTGGCATCTCTCAGCTCGGTCAAAGTTCTAGCCACAACTATTGCAGTCCCAACAATGAAGGCACATTCTTCCAAACTCTTCCACGCATCTTTACTACTTTTAGTGGCAGTCAAACGAAACAAGGATCTTCCTTTGTCTGATGTAAACGTTGCCACTTTGGAATCCTTGATAACAAAAATATCATTCACTTTCTTTAGCAAGATATATTCTTGCACTTTTGCATCCTCTTGCACCCATTTGTTCTCCTGGTTTTCTTGGTATGGGTTAACAAATTTGGCTTGACTTGGGAGATCTCGGATGACACCATCACCCATATAGTATATACTCTTTTCCAATTCCGAAGAGAAGTGAAGAGTCTTGCTTGAGCCAGTTACAGTCCAGTTGAGGCAGTCTTTCCGAATTGGTTCCTTATGTGTGAATGTGTGAATGGGGATTCGCCGCTGCTGGTTCATAAATTGCAAAGGAGAGTTGACCCGGATTGCCAAACTGCTGAACAACCAAGTACGGAGCGTCAGCGTCTGGGTGGGAGTAGACATTGGTGATCAAGACTCCATCGTCCGATGCCATAGGCTGGGAGAAATGAAGGGACTGTGGGATCGGAAATGGCGGTGGGGACCTCTTCTGCGATCATACGAGCTCGATCAGATGATATGTGCTAGTCTGATAATTTTTGAATTTGTGCAGATCAGCATGCGTGGACATGTTTGGAAAAACGTGGGTATAATTTTTTTTAGGATATTGAGTGGTGGCCAAAGATTAAATACGAACAGAGTAAACAACCTACGACAGCAATACCAGATATTTGAAACATATCGTTTATTTTTCACGCCGTCAACTTTTGCAATATATTTTTGTAGATCCTTGGCAACTGCTGGTTAGCCGCCAACTGATTAGCAACGTACTGCGCCAAAATCTCAGCATTCAGGATCGGATTCCGAATGACATTCACTTGTAAATGAATAGGTGTATCACGATAAATCTTCAAGGCCTCCAGAACGCCATCCTGCTCCGCCCTTGCCACCAAAGGACTCGTTCCAGTATATTTCGCTTGGGTTCGTTCTTTAGTGAGTTCTACGCGAGGTTGCACGTTTTTGAAGAGAGCTTGTTGGAATGGGACTTTGCTTCCTTCTGCTGTTATTTCTGTGATGCGTTGTTCGCTGCGACCCAAAGCAGAGGCGATATTAACACTGCTGAACGATAATGCGCCGTTCTGGAGTTTCGGATGCTCCAATAGTCTGTCGTAGTTCTCAGCAAAGATGGTGACATTCACCCATAGCCCAGTTGTTGATGCTCGAATGCCGGGCTCGCCAACCAAGTGCTCCTGAAAGATATGTCGAACGTATGAAGCAAGCAATGGATGTCGCACGTTAGATGGCCAATTGATGAGACCGCGAAGTCGAAGAGCAAGTGGATTAGAGCGTCCCATTTTTGAATAACAAAAAAAGCAAAACGAGACTGTGTATCTCTTTATTTTTTTATACTGAACCATCAGTCCCAATACCTGTAAAGAGAAGAGAAGAGAAGTTAATAATCATTGAATCCACAGAAATGAAATTAAGACTCACTTGATAGTTCCATCCCAAGAACACGTTGCAACTTTCGAGCTTTCATGCGGATGCCATTGACAGTCCATCACCACATTCTCATGCGCTTTAAACTTCTTGTACACTTTACACGTCTTCCAATCCCAGAACCAAACGCGCCCCTCCGAATCTCCACTCATGATAAACCTTCCGTCAGCAGAAAATCCAGGTTTGCAAGCATAACCTGCAATCAAATGCCCCTTGAATACTTTTTTACGCTGAAGTTTGAATCGGTCTTTGGCAGAATAAATAAGAATTTGGTTGTCTAGGGACTGGCAAGCAAGCCACTTGTCTGAACAAATAATATGAAAATCAACTTTCTAAATTCAACAATAAAAAAATTCCTTGATACTCACGACTGGGATGTAATGTAACCGCTGGCATGGAATGCATATCTGGCTCAGCAACATATTTGATGACGACAGGAATACCATACTCCCAGGCACGAAGAGTTTTATCATCAGACGTGGTTATAAACCGGCGATTATCGTCAACAAAGGTGACAGTATTTACGGCTCCCAAGTGCTGATCGTATTCTTGAACAATATTCCCAGTGTTGATGTCAAATTGGTAGACTTTCTTGTCAGCACAACCCGTCAGGAAAATATTTTGCTTTCCAGGATTGAATGTCACACAGTTTGGTACCCTTCTAGTGCTAAAGGAACGAATACATTGACCTGAAAGAATCAAGTAAGCTCCGTTGCCAAGAGTGCAAAAATTAATTACCTGTCTCCGTGTCCCACAATTTAATCCACTTGTCATAACTGCAACTCAAGAATCGCTTTCCATCATTAGAGAAATCAATCGCTTTGACACCTTTGCTGTGGCCCATGAAAGTGCGGAGGCATTTGCGTTCGTTATAAACATCCCAAAGCTGGAACGAGTGTTAAGCGAGACTGAGTCAAGTGAACCACGAGTCAAAAAAAATACCTTGACTTTGGAATCCATAGATGCACTAAGAATCAGGTGAGCAGTCTTTGGAATAAACTGAATCTGATTGACTCCTTTGGTGTGACCCGTCCACGTATGAACGAGAGATTTGGGAATGAAACATTCTCTGGATCCAGGATCACCATGTAGATTGACACCATCGATATCGGTTGGTGCGTGCATGTATGTTCTCCCCAAGTAATCAAACTCTGATGCCCCATGAAAGACGCTCTTTTCTTTTCCAGGATCAGCAACGACTTCAACTTGTTTAATAATTGCTGCAGGAGTGCTCGCCAGCGCAGCTTCCAACGCCGCTTTTTCCTCTTCCGTTGGTCCAGAGAGTCCACGTTCTTCATCTTCATCAACATAACCAGCCCACGGTCCCTTGTATCCACCCACGTCGCCAGGATCTACCCTTTGGCTTGCGTTTTCTTTTCAGCGTCGTTTTTTGTATTGCGTTCGTGAATAGTTGCTCCTGTGTGCAAAGTCGGTTTGAACAAACTTGGGCATGAAATATTTTAGCTACACACCTCCATATTCAGCAATCTTTGCAGCGTTTCCAATGAGCTTCATTTTGACTGTTTGGGTTCACAGTGTACCCAAGATTCAAGTATGTTCGTTCCATCGTAGAAAAGGTGGCATCTGACATTGAATGTTCTTCAACAAAACCTGGCGTGTGATGAATTGCAATTGATGTTATCTAGTTGATGCGACCATGTTCATCAAATATCGTTTGGCAAACCAGTGAGGATGTTTTTGTTCAAGACATCTTGTTGGAAGGGATTGGTCGGTCCGGCGAGCGGCCGCGCCAAGTCTTGATAGGGTACATTGTGCATTATTTCCTTAGTTTTGACACCTGGGAGATAGTTGTACTCGCTCAAGTCCTGTTTCGGAAAGTTTGCTCAGACAAAGCGCAGTTTGGAGTCAGAGCAAACCTCGGTGTTGATTTCCGGCGCAGCATCGATTCGGATTCGCTTAGAAACGACTTGGTTTGGCGACGAATCGCTTGCGCTGTCTTTGTCAGAGTCGTATGCTGCAAGTGAATTCATTTATTGTTTTTTTTATAGAAGAATTAAAGGTTATTCATTTTCTCTCTGCGATAATAATAGATAATAATCTAAGATAATAATTATTTGGAAAATGAATTCTCCTGTTCTGAATCGATTCGTGCTTTTGGATTCCATAAGTTATCTCCAATCACCGCTTTCCTTCATCCAGACCATTTTCGCCTTCATCAAGGTTATCATTCACTCCTTCCTTACTTTCAGCACTTTCATTGACATTATCCTTGTCACCAACCTTATTCACATCATTATTTCCCCCATCTTCACCCTCACCGCCTTCATCCTCATCATTGTCCCCATCTACTTTCTTATTATCTTTTGGATTAATCTTTCGTTGCGGAATCACATGCAGAAAGGAAGCTTGCCAATCCTTTGTTTCCAGATACTTGACCATAATCTCGACGACTTGATTGTGTGTTGTGCAAAAAATAAAGAAATTGGTACATATGAAAGAGAAGAAAGAGATGGTTACCTTGATTAACAGTCAAGACTTTCCTGGAGGCCATTTGAATATATTCTCCAATTGGCAATTGTGCAGTCTTGAGCCCAGCTGCTTCCGCACGTTTGAAGCAAAGGTTTTTGTATCTATTGCGATCAACGATTCCTCCAATAATATACGCCTTGGTATCCTCCAAGTCTTCCAGAATGGTCGGCGAGTCGGCTGTCAGATATACAATGTTATCCTTGTCGGGAATAGCATCCAGTAAATTCTTTTCGCTGATTTCGACTTTCCACTGCTTCCAATCCTTTTGCGATTTATCCATAGAATCTTTGAGTTCGGGCCCCAAGCCGCAGAAGCTCAGTTGAGCGGGAATCATGGCGCGCCTGATAGACTTGAAATGTCAAAACTCCAACGAGTTAAAAAAACACCAAAAACAAAACAAAGAACCTGTTCTGCGCATACGATCTGTTCAGCTGCTTGGCCATGCTCTTGACCTCTGCGGGATTCATCTTGTTTTCGGGCTGCTCAAAGTCGCAGTCGATGACGATGCGCACGCTGCTTGTCGGCCTGTCTTTGTCGATCTTTGGCGGTCTTCCAGTGTTTGTTTCCTTTTCCCTGTCTTTTTCCTTGCGTTCTTTCTTCTTTTCTTTGCGCATTTTCTTGCGTTCTTCGGCGCCGGCGAGCCACGCCTCCTCCTTGCGCTGCCGCTTGAGCGCGTTGCGGGACAGCGGCGCTGCGTCGGCCGCTGGCGTTGGCGTTGGTTGCGTCAGCGAAGAAGAAGAAGAAGCGTCGGCCATTGAATTCAAAGAAAACAAAAAACAAAAACAAAAACAAAACAAGAATTCAATGCGCGACTTTGCTTCCTGCTTTTGGGTTCGTTTGCTCATTGCGCACTCGCTCATTTGAAACATCGAAAAAAAGGGCGATCCAAAGACTGGCTTTGACGCATTGATGCTTCGCATGAAAGAAGCCAAACACGTCACCACTCAGATTCTGTGGCTGTTCAAAGAACGCGCTCTTATCGAAGAAGAATACGCAAGAAAGCTGTTCAAGTTATCAAAGTCTTTTGATGGTTGCGATTCAGAGATTGGGTACGTGTGTAGCTGGGCATCATCTGAACAAATAATCTCTGACTGACACCATTACAATTTACCAAAAAGAACCATGAAAGAAGCTTTGCAGATTGTCAAAAACGAATTGGAGTTTTCAGCGAAATCTCACATGAATGCATCTGTTCAATTCAAATCACAGCTTGAGACCCCAACTCACGAGTTTTTGACGACACAATCGGGAATGAGAAAGAACGTAGGACTCCCATACTATTTTTCCACTGGATCTTTTTAAAATAACAGTTTTCCCATAGTTCCATGGTATTGTTGATAAGCAATTGAAAGCGAAACAAGCTTCCTTTGAGTCTGTCAACAAATCGCGCGAGCGATATATTTCAAAATGCAAGGAAGTTAATCATTTGATGCACCAAAAACCAGGATTGCCACCCAAAGAAATGGATAAGGTCAGTCTCCACTCTTTCATAATTTTGCTACTAAAGTAAACTTGCTTTCATTCCCACAGCTGAAAGCAAAACTGGAAAAAAGCCAACTGCAAGCAAAACAATATGACGTGGAATATTTGATGCAGGTGGACCATCATAATGCAATGCGACAAAAGTGGATCGAAGACTTTACAATAACCTGTCGTGAATGTCAGAAATTGGAGCAAGATAGATTCGAATTTCTGCAAACGCGACTATGGACATACTCCAACATTCTCTCTGCCATTTGTGTTTCCAATGACGAGGTTCGGAACCGCGTTATCCATTGGGAGCTATGCTTTTTTTAAAAAACATAATCAAAGGGATACGAACGAATACGGATATCCCTAGAATCTTGCGACTGGTCGAAAGATCTGGAAGTCCTGGTGGAGTCGCGTGCAACGGGAACCACACCTCCACAGCCCGTCCAATACACAAACTTTTACACTGGAACGCCTTTACGCCCACTGGACGCCCTTCCATACAATAATCAATCGATAAATTCAAATATCCAATCTATCTCGGAGTACAGGCCTAGCATCTCTGTTATGCAGGTTGCCACTGCAACTGACGACCAAAACACTGCCCCCGTCAAAAGAAGTAGTCTAGCAGAATGGGCTGCCAGCACAATAACGGGAATTCTCGGTATTAAGTCTCAGGAAGGAAGTGAAGAATCGGCAGAGGTCAAATTGAATATTACAGAATCAGTTGATCAATTCGTTGATGAATCGTATGGACCCGATGCCGAGAGCCTTCAAGAAAACAGCGAAGATATCTACTATTATGATCCGTTTGATGTATCGCCAAATGTTCCTATCTTGTTCCATGGTATTTTCTCTACGTCTCTCTCAGAGCCGCTCTGATAACTTACATTTCTAGTCATCGTAACACACGAATACGTGGCGAAAAGCTTTGAAGAACTCACAATATCTGTTGACCAAATTCTCCCAGTGATTGGATTACTGGAAGAGGGGTAACTATGCATTTTTTGGCGTCGGACCGATTTTCTCCGTTTTTCGGAGTAGGGTTCCTAATCTCCCCGACAGGTGGAACGAAGCAATTGTGAACGACAACGGACAGCTGCGTAAAGGACTATTTCCCAGTAATTTTACTCGTGTGTATAATGGCGCGTAAGGACGTTTAAAATGATAAGAGCTGTGAGTAGATAAGAGTCATCCAACAGATAAGGGTGCATTTTGGCAAAGAAAAAAGGGAAACTTCCGAAAACGTGCATTAAAAAAAAACACACATAAAAAATGGGCATCCTCGATATTGTTAAGCCAGGAGTTATCACCGGAGACGATGTCTTCAAGGTATACCAATACGCTCAGGACCACGGATTTGCTATCCCAGCCGTGAACTGCACCTCGTCTTCCACCGTCAATGCCGTTCTTGAAGCTGCCCGTGAGATCAAGTCCCCAGTTGTTATTCAGTTCTCCCACGGAGGAGCTGCTTACTACGCTGGAAAGGGTATCTCCAACAAGGGAGATGCTGCTTCTATCGCTGGTGCCATTGCTGGTGCCCACCACGTTAGACTTATGGCTAAGCACTACGGGTACGTTCTGGTTAACACTTTCTTGCCGTTGAACGCCAAAGGCGTGGTGTTTTTTAGCGAGATTGGGCAGTTAAACTTGGTTCCAACACTTGTCGTTTCGCACACCACCTTGCTGAAAACAAAACCATTTTAAAAAACAGAGTCCCAGTTATTCTCCACTCTGACCACTGCGCCAAGAAGTTGCTCGGATGGTTCGACGGTATGATCGCCGCCGACGAAGAGTACTTCAAGATCCACGGAGAACCACTCTTCTCCTCCCACATGATTGACTTGTCCGAGGAACCCCTCGAAGAGAACGTCCACATCTCCAAGGAATACTTGAAGCGTCTCGCCAAGGTCAACTGTGCCCTTGAAATCGAGCTCGGAATCACTGGAGGTGAAGAAGACGGTGTTGACAACTCTGGAGTCGACAACTCTGCCCTCTACTCCCAACCATCCGACATTCTCTACGCCCACAAGGAGCTCTCTGAAGTCAGCCCACACTTTACTATTGCCGCTGCTTTCGGAAACGTTCACGGTGTTTACAAGCCAGGAAATGTCAAGCTCCACCCTGAACTCCTCCAGCAATTCCAGGACCACGTTGTTGCCAGCACTGGTTCCAAGGACTTGAAGCCAGTCTACTTTGTCTTCCACGGAGGTTCTGGATCCACTGAGTTGGAAATCCAGACTGCCGTCAAGGCCGGAGTTGTCAAGATGAACATTGACACCGACACCCAATGGGCTTACTGGAACGGTCTCCGTGAATACTACGAGTCAAAGAAGGGATACCTCCAAGCCCAGATTGGAAACCCAGAAGGTGAGGACAAGCCAAACAAGAAGTACTACGACCCACGTAACTGGGTCCGCAAGTCTGAGGAAGCTCTCATTGTCCGTCTCTCTGAGGCGTTCCGTAACTTGAACGGCGCCAACGTTTTGTAATTCGTTTTTTCTCAATAAAGCATCGCAAGTTTTACTGTAAATTCTTGTCTCTTCCATTTTTATTTATAAAAAGAAAAAGAAAAGGTATTACTCATGTCTCACTTGAAACCATACGGAGAACGCGCCAAGCTTCACACGAATCCCAGTGCCCAAAGACTCTTTGCTCTCATGGAAGAGAAGAAGTCAAACCTCAGCGCTTCAGTAGACGTGACCACAAAAGCAGAACTCCTCCGTATCGCGGCCGCCCTCGGCCCTTACATTGTGGTTCTCAAAACCCACATTGATATCCTTTCAGACTTTGACAATGATACTGTCGTCCAGCTTTCGAGTCTCGCACAGCAACACAACTTCCTCATTTTTGAAGATCGAAAGTTTGCAGACATTGGAAACACAGTCAAGCTGCAGTACTCTAGCGGTGTCCATAAGATTGCTTCGTGGTCCCATATCACAAATGCTCATATTGTCCCAGGTGAAGGAATTGTGAAGGGCTTGGCCGAAGTTGGTGTTCCCCTGGAACGAGCCCTGTTGCTTCTGGCCGAAATGTCATCCGCTGGTTCCCTTGCCACTGGCGAATATACTCTCGAAGCTCTTCGTATCGCGAGAAGAAACCGCAACTTTTGCGTTGGTTTCATTGGACAACGTCGATTGGAAACTCTGATTCCAAATGAATCTGGCGAGGAAGAAGATTTCATTTACATGACCCCTGGCGTTGGTTTGACTTCTAAAGGCGATGGCATGGGCCAACAGTACAGAACTCCTCGTGAGGTTATTCTGGACTCTGGCTGTGACGTGATTATTGTTGGACGAGGCATTTATGGAAGCGGCGACATTGTTGAAAATGCAAAGACGTATCAAAAGGCTGGTTGGGACGCGTACCTCGAGCGCATTGGTCAAAAGCAGTAGATAATAAAGTACACACTTGCTTTATTGAAATATGGACATTACAACTTTTCTGGAACATTGCCCTACTGCAAGCGCATAATAGATGACAAAAAGGGTGGTCATATCGAAATATATAGTACCTGGCTTCCCAAGATATCCCCCAACTCATCAGCTCTCTTTGTGGCCGCGATCACAACATCCTGCATAATTTTCTTGGCTCCCAAATCATCAAAAACTTTGATTCCAGCCTCGGTAGTTCCCTTAGGACTGGTGACGTTTCTACGAAGAATAGCAGGGTCTGTTTCCAACTGCGCCAAAGCCATTTTTCCAGCACCCAGACAAGTTTGTGCAGCCAAACCGCGAGCTACTTCCCGAGGCATACCCAGCTCAACGGCTGCATTTTCCATGGCTTCCAGTAAATAAAAGAAGTAAGCTGGACCAGAACCTATGGGGATCCATCGTTGAGATAACGAAGAAGGAATCAAAAAGAATACACTCAATACACAGAAAAACCGCATACCCGAAACACCAGTTACGATATCAAGCACAACCTCCTTTTCAACCCAATAAGCCATCTTGCTGAATGATTGACAAACAGCAAAAGCAAGATCCTTCTGAGCATCAGAAACAGTGGTAGAATCAGCAAATAATCCAGAAGCACCTTCATTGACAAGTGCGGGTGTGTTTGGCATAACACGAACGATGGAAGGTTGTTTCGAATCCGGC
Organism: Obelidium mucronatum; assembly: GCA_025765595.1. NCBI lineage: Eukaryota > Fungi > Chytridiomycota > Chytridiomycetes > Chytridiales > Chytriomycetaceae > Obelidium > Obelidium mucronatum. Next base: position 57,579 of record JAIVFH010000138.1, on the reverse strand, counting down.
TTGAAGCTGGCAGACATCCAGCGCGACAAATCGACAAGACGAATACCAGCAGCGATGGAAACAACTACCGGAGCATGCTGTGATTGAAGGTTGAAAGTAAATCTGAATGATGACATCCGCAGATAAGTGGTTACCTCCTCCAAAGCCACGCTGATCCCTTCGGCAACACCCTTCATGACCTGAGGCTTCACAGCCAGAACCAAAACATTGCTTCCCTCGCCGTTGAATGAAACAGCATCGTTGTTGTTTGTCGAAGTGTGGACGCCAGGGAAAGAGCTCGAAACAGAGTCCAATGCCGCCTGAGAAACAGTCAGAATTGTCCTGAATAATTGATAGGAGACTATAAGAAGCGGGAGAAACCTGGAAGGGCTCAGCCACGTAAATGTTTGTTGCTGGATGACCAGCGGCAACAAGACCGCCAATCATTGCCCGCGCCATTTGGCCGCCGCCTGTTTAGAAGACCAATGAGTACTTCCAGCGCTAATCAATGAAGCGAGTTACCGATAAAAGCAATCTTTACAGTTTGATCGAGTGCCATTTTACTTTCAACTTGTTTTCTTTCGGATTCTTTCGGGTTTCAAAAAAACAGTTAAAACAGGTTTAAACGCCGCCCTCAACTTGGAAATCAACGTAATGCGGATTTTGTGGCTCGTTGAAGTTCCTGTTTGGGTTCCATGGGGCCTTGAGTCGCTTATCAATTTTGGCCTTGCTGCTGTTGGGGCTGTTCTGACCGCCTTGTACTTTCACCAAGACAAGCTTATCTGTAAGTCATAGTATTTCTTATGAATGACCATTATTCGGGTATGAGACTAACGGCAAGCTGTTGCTGCTGAATAGACATGTCTTCGTTGCCACCAGGCTCTCGCGAGACTGTTTCAACTCCCGACCAACTTCAAATGCACGACTACGAAAACGTGACTATTTCGACGCCAGACAATGTGAAAATCACTGGTTTCGCTATAAAGTTCAGACCACAACTGGAACGGCTCGTTCGTGTCGAAGAGGATCCCAGTAGCCCGTTGAGGCTGCGTAAACCAGACGGGAAGCAACACGATGTGGCTGCTTACACTCTTTGTACCTACATGCGAATGCGGGAAATATGGGCCATCGACTGCCAATTGCAAGAGCGATACGTCACCATGGAAGAATGAATGTATTCTTGCTTTCTTATCGTGGATATGGAAAAAGTGAAGGAATCGCGTCAGAGAAGGGCATGAAGATTGACGCTCAGGTATTCTTTTCGTATGAATATAAGTATTGTGTTAAATTTTGTGTTGACACAGGCAGCTCTTGATTGGATCTCGAATAACGAAGAGCTGGGAAAAACTAAAATAGTTTTGTATGGGCAGTCTATAGGCGGAGCTGTTGCTATTGACTTGGCGGCAAGGTTTGAAGGATTGTTTTTCAAGTTCTCCTTCACACATAATTTGTCGTGCCAGGAACCCCGACCGCATCGCTGCTGTCATGATAGAAAACACCTTTCTTGAGTTTGGTGAGTTTATCAGCGCTATTGAGTGTCTTCGCACTTTAACCGGCCCTTCAGCCGAAACTGATCCCATCTGTCATGCCTGCATTGAAATATGTAACATATCTATGCCACCAAGTTTGGGACTCCGAAAAGTGCAGTCAAGAACATATCCCTCCAATGTCCCCATGTTATTCTTGTCGGGTGGATCTGATGAGCTGATTCCCCAAAGACATATGATTGAACTGGTCGAAACTGTTCGAAAGTCAAGAAGCGGAGGAGAAAAGATCCCCCTTGAAAATAGCGGTGCAGAAAAGGGAAAGATTGCTTTGGCTCGTAATGGGAATGGTGTTCGATGGGTAGAGTTTGCCAGTGGCGGGCATAATGACACGTGCATGCAGCCTGGATATTTTCAGGAGATTGACACTTTCTTGAGAGAGTTGGCGGCAAATATGCTGTAGTAGAATAAAGCTACAAATATTTCTTGTCTTTTCTGTTGACATAACTGTACCGCCCAATGAATGAAAAGGGTTGATCAAGAGATGGAAGTCCCCCTTACTTTTTTTCGACCACTTGATCATATCAAATGGAATGGAATAAAGTATCAATGACTTTATTCTAAATGTTCGCTGTCACTTCCTCCAAAGCTGCAGCCACGGCAGAGTCGATAGAAAAATGAAAGTACGATTCACTGGGCAAAGATGCTCCTATTTGCCCCACACGCGGCCCACCTTCCAAACTGCCGTCAAGTAACTGTGTTCTCTCCGTTAATTCACATTGTCCGAGTTATGGTGGCTCCAGGCGTGGCATCGACATCAGCAGCACACAATCCACCCCCATTCACTCTCCAAAGCGTTCTAATATGCCTCCTTCGAATATAAGCGAAATGGAAGGGAACTCTCTGGCCAGCAAATCTCTCCAGATCCTCTTTTGCATCAAGCAGAGTTTGTAAGCCGGTGTAATCGATGTGGTTAACGGCAGAGAGGTCAAATACGACGGCGCGAAGTGGCGAACGTCCTTCCTGCTTATTATTTTTTTAACACTAACAGTTCAGCAGTAGGTCTACAAGAGGAAAATACTCAACAGCTCCAGCCTGCCGACGCCTCCGAATCATATCTTCTCTGTCATCATTCCACATGCGGTCTTCAGCAGGAACAGAATCCTTTCCAGTTATACTCAAACCGTTCCATGACAATACTTTTAAACCTTGACAACAAAAAGGCGCCATTTGGATAAGTCAGACTCTCTTCCAATCGAAACACAAGAATCCCAGGTGGTGCTGGTTTCACTGAAACTTCCTGCTCGAAAAAGGACTTGTATTCCTCTGACTCAGCGGAATCAATCCATGATCCTGTCGACGTACGAGAAAGAATCTTGATGTGTGGACGGGCGATTCTCGCGAGTAGAACAAACAGGGAGTACGCGACAGAAGCATAGATTGCAGTTTCGATTGATGCAAAAACCGTGACGAGTAGGGCAATCCAAAACCCGATAAAGTCAAGAACTGGCACGAAATCCAGGTTAACAAACAAAACTTGCAAGCGCAATCAAGTAGAACTCACTCTCAACTTCCAACAAGCTTTTTACCACACCAAAACCAGAAAAGAGTTCAGAAATCGCAGCAATCACAATTGCAGCAAGGACAGAGTTCGGGGTATAATAAAGGGTAGGCGTAAGAGAGAATAACCCGACAACAACAACTAGTCCGGTAATGAAAGGAGCGAATGGGGTTCTGGAACCCGAGCTGCTCTGAATCGCACTTCTTGAAAAACTTCCCGTGACTGGATATGCTCCAACAAATCCTCCAACCAAATTAGATAAGCCCATAGCCACTATTTCTTGATTCACGTTTGGAGTGTACCCGTTCTGTCGTCCATATGTTTTCGAAACAGCAATATGCTCCAGAAGAGAAACAATCAAGACTCCAGGCATAGCTTTGAAAACATATTCTGTATATTTAGATGATGATAGATCCGGCTGGACAATCTTGGCCAGCCCAGAAGGAACGACTTTCACCAGCGACAAGTTGTCTTCAATCAAATCTCGAAGTAGAAACGAAATTGCCGTGAAAACTGCAATCACGATTGTATTTCGGAGAAATCCAACATACTTCATGAATGGTATAGCCATCTTGTTTGAGCGGCGAGAGAGCGATTTCAGAACAAGAATCACTCCAAGCGATATGAGACCAAACAATAAGTCCAGAGGCGAAACTCTGTCTAAATTCTTCAGGAACTCGAGAAGAACTTTATAAGGTGCATTGTTGGTATTGATTCCTTTGATTCCTGTCAGTGTCGGCAATTGGCCGATAATGATCTGAAGTCCAGCGCCCGACGTGAATCCTAGAATAGAAACACTGCATGTGTTAGATACTGAACACAATAACGTAAAAAGATTAAGACCTGCGATAACGGGAACAGGAACAAAGTCAACAACAACACCCCATTGCAAGAGACCTAACCCGAACTCCACCAAACCAATCCAAAAGCTCATTGTCGCCGCAAAAACAGCTGCTTCAGCACCTGTTGCGTTTGGAATGTATATGTTGATGGTTTGTCCAACAACAAGGGAAAGAACGGCCGTTGGGCCAATGGTGACATCTGCCCACTTGACGTTAGATTGGATCAGAAGACTGCGGGCCAGTTACCTTTCGAAGTCGCAAACAAAGAATAGACCAAGACTCCCATAAAAGAAGTGTAGAGTCCATATTCAGCGGGCAAATGGGCAAGTTTCGTTGCATAAGCGATCGACTACAACAACAACCTGTTAGAATGAAGGGGAAGCGAAAGGGGGCCAGAACGAACCTGAGGAATAACTACAAGGCCAACTTAAAGAACGAAGAGTAGTCAGATTATAAACTGAAAGAGATGAAACAGGCATCTGTTTGCACCTGTTGCGCCAGCAATGAAGTCCCCCCAGAACCAAGACAAGTTATACCGCGGCATCCACGACGCGATCGGCACAAGTTCTTTAATGTACTCTGCGGCAGATATCGGCAGATTGTTGAGAGCGAGTCCAACATATTGCCTGATGTCATCGATTTGTGTTGTTTGTGGATGTCTGTGCATTATGAGATTTCTGGAGATTTGAAATGAGTAGTTTGAAAACACGCTCGAACATGCTTTCGTTGCTTCGGCGAGTCATTGGCTGATGAGTGTGAGTCATTCATTGCTTGGATTGATGAATGACTGCTTGGTTGGGAGACAAGTGAACAAAACACCAAAAACAAATGTCTTCAAAGGGAAGCAGCAACAACAACGGATCTTCAAACTCGTCTTCGAACGGATCAAACACGCAAGGAAGCAGCACTGCGAGCGAGCCAACAATCATCTCTGGCTGGGAACACAGCGTCTACGCTCACAGAGACACTGACCGCTTTGCCTACATCGGAAAAGACGACAATGGCGAGCCAGAATAGGGTTGATTACGGCAAGAAGTCGAGCAGAAACTGAGTCTTTTTTCCACCGCCTTCTGTTGAATAAAACTTGAAGCCAGTGACTTCTTGAGAATGGTGAATTTCATCACGTAAATACCAAAACTGATGCATTAACAGTATCTAAAAGGTTTATTTCCTGACTCAATGTTTGGGTCCCTCATCTCATTTCGTGGTAAGTGAAAATCAGTTACGAATATGTGACATGGCCAGCAGGGGCTGTGGGATCCTTAAGAGCTTCGATCATGAAGGCGACAGCACCGCCACCTTGTCCGAATGCAGGAAACTACACGTGAAGAGCTAAAGCTATAAACCCAGCGCATAAACTGAGGATAAACCCGACAACAATCAGGAGGATGACATTGGATCCATCATCAGATGAAAGACCAACCCCCTCAAGCAAATTCAAACAGCCATATTCAAGTTCAATGACTTGGTATATCAAGGAGTTTATGCTCGATGCATTTGCACAGCTTTTTGGTATGGATTGAAGCAGTGATAGATGACTCTGGATGCACAGTCACGCAAACTTGGTTAGATTGACATCATATCATGCATCATACAAAATAAGCTCACAGATTCGCATAAACAGTGTGCTGTTGGATGGTTGAATCGTGCTGGCATGAAAGGGGCACCAACGATAAACTGGCAAGCCTCAAACATGGCTTTAACGTGGAGCACATTGTCGCCACATGATAGATAGAATGGAGCTGTGGGAAGAACTACTGCTCCCGCTGTTGACACTGACAGCAATGCCAAGACACGGTGGAGGCGCATGAAAAAATATTTTTTCGATAAAATCAGGGGGCTTGTGAAATGTTTCAACAAGCAACAAAATCACTCAGCAACGGCTGCTTTCCAAAAATCCACAACATGTACAACGAGCTATACGGCCATATCGTAAAATTCTCGCCTTTTCCACTAAAGTAGTAGCTGCTTGTGTCAGTCTTCCACACAGTTCTCTCAAACCCAGCTTTCAAAAACAAGTTCCACCTCTCCCCTGCCTCTTTTCGTACTTCTATCCGAGACAGTCCCGCTTTTCTCGATGCTTGAATCAATTTCATGGTGTATTCCATCTGCAGTTCAATGGGAATCAAAACGCTTTGATGTCCAAACCCAAGATTGGGACCCAACGACAGAAAAAAGTTGGGTAATCCAGGAACAAGAGTCCCCATATATGCTTTGGGAATGGGCGAAAATGCGGATCTGAGACTTGTTTCTGTAGCAGCATCTCTTGATGAGGATCGCCCAGTCACTTGAAAGTTGGAAAACACGTCTAGCAGTTCAAACCCAGTCGCCAAGACAATCACATCGACAGTCGCACTAATACCGCCTTCAGTTACGATAGTTGTTTCCGTGATATGCGATATCGGATCTCCAGAAATGAGGGTCGTGTTGGTGCTTGCCATTGCTTTCAGGTAATGGTTGCTGGGTGTGATTCGGCGGGCTCCTGCAAGGTATTTTGGAGTCAGCAACTTCTGCTTTAAGGTATCTTTCACGGATTTTTGAATATTTCGCTTCATATCGTTGGTTACAACACTGTGGATGATACGCCCAAGTAAGTTTGTGCGTAGAAATGCAAGATAACCAAATTCTTGGCCAAAGAAAATGAAGAGACGCCACAAGGTCATAGCACCCGGAATATATTTAAAGATCCTGGGAAAACAAAAAAGAAGTTGACACATATCTGGGAATACCTGAGAAAGAAGTTCCCACTCACCACTTGGCCATTGAACTATATTTATACTCAACCTTCTTATCCACCCAACTGGCATGTCTTTGAAAAACTGTGAGTGATTTGGCTACTTTTTGAAGCTCTGGAATGACTTGAACGCCACTCGCACCAGTCCCAATCACGGCAATGCGTTTTCCCTTTGGATTAAATCCTACTGGCCATCTAGCAGTATGAATGACGTCGCCCTTGAACAGACTCATTCCCTCCCATTTTGGAATTTTCGGGACATGTAAGGGACCCGTGGCAGGAAATGACATAATCAAAGTAGTCGACATTCGTCTTGAAAGAATCCGATTCTGTTTTTGGGGAAAGCTGCGGGTTTACGACTGCATGAGAAACCAACTTCCATTGATTGGAATTATCGAGCCACTCGAGTTGTTGGACATATGTTGTAATCTGGGATTGTTGCCAATGTTAACAGCATCTTTAGGGTGGCGTTTGAAATAGTCTCACCTTGCAACTTCATAAATGCGATGCTTCGCTGCAACATGGTCTAAATACTTTTGAATTGATTCGCCCGAAGGATAATGGTCCGTCCAGTCTGAGTGTTTACTGTCAATACTCATCTGGTGAAACTCCAACAACAACACCACCAACCATGGGTTCAGCTCATATGACAAAGAATACAGGTGCGACGGCACATCGCATGCGCAGCCTGGGTACTTATTCCAGTACCAACAGCCGCCAAGCTGACTCCCTTGCTCAAAGAGCACAATCTTTGCATGTGGATACCTCTTCTTGATCTGCACAACCGCATTAATTCCGCTGAATCTTTAAAGAAAAGTGTTTAGACACTCAAAGGCGGGTTAAGATAGATTACCCTCCACCAATAACTGCGAATGATGGCATTGCGACAAGATAAATTCAGCAACCTTAAAATAAAATAGATCTAGCATTAATATATAAAGATTTATTTGCGCTTGTCAACAATACAAAGGAAATATGCCCCAAGAAAGAAGAAACTAAAAACAATCCACACTTTTTTTTACAATTCATCGTGGTCTGGGACATCTTCACCGTCTCCGCCGGCTGGTCCACCGTACAACTTGGAGGTGATTGGGTTAACCACGGCTTCCAACTCAGACTTTTGTTCCTCAATGTCTTCCTTGGTGGCGGTGGCAGCGTTGGCGTCGATCCATTCAGTGGCTTCCTTGATGGCGTCAAGAATGGCCTTCTTGTCGTCTTCATCAATCTTTCCACCCAACTTGTCTTCGTCAGTCACTTGCTGCTTGATTTGGTAAATGTAGTTTTCAAGAACGTTCTTGGCTTCAATCTTTTCCTTGAGGAGTTGGTCTTCTTCGGCAAACTGTTCCGCTTCACGAACCATGCGTTCAATTTCCTCTTCAGTCAATCGTCCCTTGTCGTTGGTGATGGTGATGGATTCAGACTTTCCAGTTCCCTTGTCGTGGGCAGACACACGGAGGAGACCGTCAACGTTGATTTCAAAGGTGACTTCAATTTGTGGGGTTCCACGTGGGGCTGGTGGGATTCCGTTAAGATCAAACTTTCCGAGGAGGTTGTTGTCCTTGGTGAGTGGACGTTCTCCTTCAAAGACTTGGATCAAGACGGTTGGCTGGTTGTCGGCGGCAGTAGAGAAGATTTGGGACTTCTTGGTTGGGATTTGGGTGTTACGGGCAATCAGCTTGGTCATGACACCACCAGTGGTTTCAATACCGAGAGTCAATGGGTTAACGTCGAGGAGAAGAACGTGGGAGAGGTTTTCCTTGTCATCACCAGAGAGAACTCCACCCTGGACAGCGGCACCATAGGCAACAGCTTCGTCAGGGTTGATACCCTTGGAGGCCTTCTTTCCGTTGAAGTAGTCTTCGAGGAGTTGGACAACCTTGGGGATACGAGTGGAACCACCAACCAAAACAATGTCGTGGATTTCGTGCTTGTCCAAACCAGCATCCTTCATCACCTTCTCAACAGGCTTAAGAGTCTTCTTAAAGAGGTCAATGTTCAATTCCTCGAATTTGGCACGAGTGAGGGTCTCGGAGAAGTCATCACCGTCATAGAAGGCTTCGATTTCCACCTTGACAGACATTTGGGAAGACAAGGCACGCTTAGCCTTTTCGACTTCGCGCTTTAATTTTCCCATAGACTTGAGGTCCTTACGGCAGTCCTTCTTGGACTTCTTCTTGTAGGCCTTGGTAAAGTGTTCAATGAGACGGTTGTCAAAGTCTTCTCCTCCCAAGTGGGTGTCACCGTTGGTGGCCAAGACTTCGAAAACACCGTCGTCAATGGTCAAAACGGACACATCGAAAGTACCACCACCCAAGTCATAGACGAGGATGTTCTTCTCAGAACCAGTCTTGTCAAGTCCGTAGGCGATGGCGGCGGCAGTTGGCTCGTTGATGATACGGGCAACAGTGAGACCAGCGATAGTTCCGGCATCCTTAGTAGCCTGACGTTGGGCGTCGTTGAAGTACGCTGGGACAGTGACGACAGCGTGGGTAACCTTTTGGCCGAGGTAAGACTCAGCAATTTCCTTCATCTTTTGCAAGACCATGGCAGAGATTTCTTCTGGAGTGAAACGCTTGTCTTCACCCTTGACCTTGACCTGGATGATTGGCTTTCCGTCCTTTGGAACAACCTTGAAGGGGAAGTGCTTCATGTCGTTCTGAACATCGGCTTCGTCGAACCGACGCCCAACGAGTCTCTTTGCGTCAAAGATAGTGTTTGTTGGGTTCATTGGCGCCTGGTTCTTTGCGGCGTCTCCAACCAATCGCTCATCGTCAGTGAATGCAACGTATGATGGAGTGATTCGGTGTCCCTGGTCGTTGGCAATAATTTCCACGCGTCCGTTCTTGTAGACTCCAACACAACTGGTGGTTGGTGTTAGCAAAAGGGAAAATGTCAGAAACTCGGGGAAAAGCAATACCTGTAGGTTGTTCCCAAGTCAATTCCAATAACTGGTCCCTGGATAGCAGAGTCCTTAGAATCGGCATCAGCTGCAGACACACTGGCCGCGAGAGCCATAAAGAGAGTTGAGACGATACTCAGAAGCTTCATATCTAATTACAGCCAACGGTAAGAAACAGACAAGTTAAATTTATGTCAAAGATACAGAGCAAAAACGGGACATGACGTACTTGCTATTGAGTTTTTGCAAATCTTTTTGGGTGTTGCTCTTGTTTATATCCTCTATGCAAATTTTGCACAAATGCCACCCTGCTAAAATCTGATTGGTTGGGACCAAAAATGCCAGGTGGAAATACTTGGAACTTGCTGGAACCACAGATGGATCTCAACAATAATGCACATCGCAAGCAACCAGAATTTATTGTTTGAAAAAAGAAAGCTACAGGTATATCTTTACGCCTTTGGAGCTGATTCTGCAGCAGCAGGTTCGGCAGGCAGGATCTTTGGAGTTGGAATTCCAGGTCCATTTTGCTCCCTGTAATATGTAAATGAGTTCGGAAGATGAGTAAATTGGGTCTCCTCCACCAAAGTTGTTGAACGAACAACGTTGACCTGCCTCCGGAGGCAGTACAAAAACATTCAACAAATTTGCCTTCGGCAGAAATTAACTTCACCCACCAAGGACTCTGGTATTCAAACATTCTAAAGCTCTGCGCCAACTCAAGAGGTTCCGCGACGACTCTCTTCTTTTCATCATCATAACGAACTTCGACATAACCCGTAAGAGGGAAATCTTTGCGGAGAGGATGTCCTTCGAATCCGTAATCGGTCAAGATGCGACGCAAATCAGGGTGGCCTTCGAAAAAGATGCCGTACATATCCCACGCTTCACGTTCGAACCAGTTAGCACCATTGAAAAGAGGAGTCACGGATGGGACTGGAGAAACTTCATTGGCATACGTCTTTACACGGATACGGGTGTTGTATCGAACAGAGAGAAGGTGGTACACGACTTCAAAGCGATTCGCTCTTGTGGGGAAATCAACGCCGCAAATATCGACGATTTGTTTGAATTGAGTGTTTGTGTTGTCTCTGAGCAGATAATAATGCGATCGAGTTTAGGGCCTCTTTGCCGTTTTCGATGAGATCCAAAAAATCACCTCAGGAACGTCATGACTGGAATGACGCCCGATGGCGGCACGTAGATTGTCAGCTCGTCTTTGTAGACTGAAAACTGCTGCACAAAGCGGGGCAGGGCCGACGCAATGTACTGGCCGTACTCGTGGTAGCCTAAGCAGCGATTAACAGCCAATCACAGACGAGCAGCGCCACGAACCGTTTGCCGCCGGCGATGAAAAGAAGCGCTGCGAAACAAGCGGCGCGAAACGTTGCTGTCGCTGTGCTGCTGAAAAGAAGCGAGTGAACATTTTCTTCTTTTTTTAAACTCTTCTTTTATTTGAAATAAATCAGATTAATTCACATTAAATGCCTCGAGTCTCTTCACTGGCATCTGTTCCGAAAGCGGCAAATCCGCATTTTTTCATCCAGAAAGTTATCCACTCAGATGGATCATCATTCTCAATGCGGGTCACTACACCAAAGGTGAGGTGTCAACTCACACAGCAATCACCAACACAGATCCTTTTTCTTACAGGCCTTGCTTAAGCTGACAAAAGACACGCGCAATCACATTCTCTGGAATCCTTCATCAAATACAATAGACGAGAAATCTGTGGATTTGGCCAAGTTTGCTTCTCGATTTGGAGACTTGTCCACTTTTGATGATTTAGCAATGGATGAATCTGCTGTCGCTGCTCCAAAGAAGAAGGTTGTTGCTGCTGCCGCGCCTCCGCCTGCTGCCGCTGGAGGCAAAAAGAAGAAATAATCAGCAAATAAAACTCACGCTGACAGAACAACGTTAATGCACAATTGGACATGGAATTCAAATTTAATCAAATCGCAAGATACGTTGAATGAAGTGCGCACGGATATTTTTCACTTGTACCATGAGAAGCTGGATTACTTCAAGGTCACTTAGGGCAGTTGGAAAAATGGAGTATTCTTGTTGTGTCTATTTTTTTTAGGCAATTTCATTTCAATGGGTGACTACAACACAGACATAAAGAACACGGAAACGAACAAGGATCTTCAGGAAGAGCTTATTATCGATAAGGAACCTCTTGTCGGTAAGTCCGAAGCTTAGAAGGTAGTGTGCTCGATCCACGCAAATCTTCTTCATACTGGAAATCATTGTCAGTCTTTTTTTTTGTTCATGTAACTATTAACGGCCAAGGTTAAATCTGCCCTGAATTTCGACTGGGGATTTCTTGAAAAACCAAGCAAAAAACGACCCGCCCAAAATTCTCCACAAAGTAAACGCCAACCCGAAACTATACATTTCTGCTCATTTGCGATGCAAACTTCTCTCCAGATGGACTTCTTGAATTATCTGACGGGTCCAGATGCCGCTGTTTTAATTTAAAACGACTCAAGCGTACCTTTCCCAAGGCAAAGTTACCCTTGAAACTTTCGATAAGACATGTTTTTGGAATGCATGGTTTCCACCCACCTTGATAGATGACGCGGCATCGTTCTGCTTCTGTCGGATTTGATTTATATAGTACACTACTACTCGAGTTATGCGGTCCGTCTATAATCACAGTCTTTTTTTGGGGTGAATCTATTGGCAGTGTCCTTTGGTCGGCGAAACCCTGCAACACAGTCCAACATGTTACATGAAAATTCAATTAATTATTATCGTACATAAGCATGCTCTTTGCCTTTCTTCAATCAAGGTCTTGTCTGGGATTTACGAAATAATTCATCAATCTGAAAGACGTTCATCAACAAAAACATATCAAGATTGTATTCACTTGAGCTCTCGTATCTACCTTTGAATATCTTTTGGAGAAATTGTCGAGCAAACGTCCACTTTGAATGTCGCATGCTTTCGAAAACTCGTAATGACGCGCTCTATTCCAATGAATTCGCGCCTACCGCTCTGCTCGGCATTCGATGCCAAGGGCTTAAAAAAGCCCAGGTATAATCACCAAAACTCAGTCTATATTCAGAATCACGCTTTTCTTGAAGATCGAAGTGGATTCCCCCTTTGGAACCCTCCTCAAAAAGAAAGGCCTTGGAACCCTCCTCCAAAAGAAAGGTGAGCTGGGTTTGTTTTCTTTTATTTCAAATCCCGACATTTTTGACGGTTCAATATGTTGACCAAACTCCGAGTGAACTTGCAGATGAAGAGTGCAGAGCATGCAGCAGCTTTTGTTGCAAATCCGCACTTGGTTTTTACCTCAAATATTGCGGCTCAGGCATTGGATTGGACAGTCTGGCCACAGTTCTATGTGTCCAGTTTTGTGTCATTTTCTGGCTGCAACACTTCAGCCATTCACGCATTTGTGAAGACCTTTCGGTTCCTCGGCCTTCGTAACGGAGTTATTAAAATGCGCCTCGTGGGAACAACTTCGATGGGGTGAGCTATACAGTCGCACATAGGCCTCGTCCCGCCAATTTCAGCTAACAGAGCGATGATAGGAATAGCAGGCGTTTATGCCGAGCTTCCTCTTCAGCTCCCGTCGAACCTAGCTGGTATAGTTGCATTTCCCATGCCTCCTGTTTTTGACGCGACTTTACTTTGACAGTTCTAGATGAGCCGTCGATTAACTGCCAAAGTTCACGTGAGTTTTAAAGCTGTGGCTTATTTTTGACAGCGTTCCGACTTGCTCATTTCTATTTTGAAGCAACGAAGGGCTCATCATCCAAGGGAATTCTGTATCCACGTCATCAAAATGAATCCCTACAACTTCCGCAGCCTCCAGAAGGGTGATTTGAATCCATGCTATCCCTTCTTCCACTCAATTTCTCAAATAGAATCATTCGTCCTACCGCTGTATTTTCCCATCAGTGGGTGGTAGAGAACAAAAACCTGAAGGGACAACTTGTAGAACTCCAAGCGGAGAAGACGACAGCTATGGACGACGCTGCATCATAACGCCTTGCCCTACGCCACTTAGAGGACCATGTTACTTCGATTGAGGTTTGAGTGATCTTGAGTTGTATTTTGGTTTTCATCGTTGTGTATGAATTTAGGAGCAATTAGCGAACTTGACGGAAGTGAATGTCAGCAAAAGTCTTGTTGATAATTCCACACAGACTCTTCAGGATTACGAAGTGAAGTTGTCCATTATTGCTGTGGTTTTTTAAAATTTCTTATTCGTTCAATAGATCCCTGCTATCGCCAGTGGTCGTGTCGCCAAAACCCAACCAACAGTTTTGCCGAAACCTGTCTTGCCGAAAAAAAAGGCTACACCTGCTAAAGTGGAAAACACACGTGTTCTCCGATCGGCAAGTCGGAAGTAGTAGTAGAGTAACACCGAGATTCATTTATGAATTATAATGCTCGAATAATAAATATTTAAAATAATGTGGAAACGTGGAAGGACAAATACATTGCAGATTCAAAAAATTAGGCCACTACTTCGAAAGTCCAAATTAAGATATAATCAACGGCAATCAGGGCAATGCGGGGGACATTGGTTCTGAATCTCGAAGCTCTTGCCAACACCAGCTGCGAAATTAAAATGTTGATTTCCGTTCACAGCAACAAACTTCAAACTGTTTGATTGTCCAAATTCATTGGGTAGTTTTCCAGAGAGTAAGTTATGAGCCAAATTCAATCTGGTCAACTTGGGCAAACTGGCTAAGATAGCCGGCACAGCACCTTCGAGCACATTTGAGTCAAGATGAATAACGTACAAAACCTTGAGAATCTCTCGATTGCCAAGAGCGGGTGGTATGTTTCCACTCAGTCGGTTATTGTTCAGCAGCAGTTTCTCCAGTCTTCTCATTGAAACACCAATGGTGTCAGGAATGGCACCCTTGAGCTCATTAAATCCGAAGTCAAGCGTCTTAATATTGATCCACCCGTGAACTTCTGGCGAAATACATCCGGACAGTTTGTTGTGAGAAAGGATGAGGTGTTCGAGTATGCAAAAAGTACGGAAAATGTCTGGGATTGGACCGGTGAATTTGTTTCTGCTGAGATTCAGGCTCATCAGGCGGTATTGAAATCGACCTAAGGAACCTGTGAGGTGGCCTGAGAGGTTGTTGCGGTCAAGTTTGACATGTTCCAACTTTGGGAAGTCTGGGAAACACAACCCGTCAAAATTTCCATTCAAGCAATTACCGCTAAGTGACAGTGATTTTAGATTCACCAGTTGAGTAAAGCGGTTTGAAATAAAGCCAGAGATGTTGTTGTTTGAAAGGTCCAGGTTCTTGAGCATCACCAAGGCAAAAAATTCATTGGGAATAGTTTCGAGACACGCATTGCGAATGCATAGATGGGACAGACTAGAGGCGATAGCCAGTGAGGGTGGAATGACGGCATTGTTTTGATAACAGCAAGGCCAATGGACCAAATCACAACCGCGGAATTCAGAAGCTGCCACAGCTTGATATTCTGCGGGCCAGCAGCAAAGCCAATGCGATGCTTTCGTCTTTGACCCTTTTGCTTTGCTGAAGTTTCGCCGGCAAGCGTCTCTGAAGGCAACAATAAGAAAGTTTCGAGATTTGCACATTCGATTGGACGCATGGCAAAGAAGGCGGAGCTGGAGAGAGGATGTGGCATCGCAGTATTCGATGATGTTGGCAAGGACTTCAACGGGAAATTATGCCATTTTCCTAAAGGAAAGTCCAAACAAGACAGATTAAAACGAAAAAATTATAAACACGGTCATTATTGTTTATTTTTTAGTAATAAGATGACCACAACTCATTGTCCACCCGTATGGACTGGAGTGGACCTTCACAGCACGCAGCACCACACTGATGTTCCCAAACACTCGAGGATCAGGAGAGACTCCCGCCAGGGGAGCCCCATACTACTACTTGCCTCTCGAGATCCGCTGTAAGGAACCGTGAAGGGCATCAGTGCAGCGCTGTGGAGTGCGTGTGGAATAAAGCAGAGTCTGTTTGGATAAAGAGCAGATTAATAAAGCAGAAGCACGCGATTAACCAAGAGAGATACAAACCTGCAATTCGCGCCAATATCCCCCCCAGAAGCGGCGGAAACAGATCCTGCGTGCACCCGTATGGACTGGAGTGGACCTTCACAGCACGCAGCACCACACTGATGTTCCCAAACACTCGAGGATCAGGAGAGACTCCCGCCAGGGGAGCCCCATACTACTACTTGCCTCTCGAGATCCGCTGTAAGGAACCGTGAAGGGCATCAGTGCAGCGCTGTGGAGTGCGTGTGGAATAAAGCAGATTCTGTTTGAATAAAGAGCAGATTAATCGAGCAGAAGCACGCAATTAACCAAGAGAGATACAAACCTGCAATTCGCGCCAAAAGCCCCCTCAGAAGCGGCGGAAACAGATCCTGCGTGCACCCGTATGGACTGGAGTGGACCTTCACAGCACGCAGCACCACACTGATGTTCCCAAACACTCGAGGATCAGGAGAGACTCCCGCCAGGGGAGCCCCATACTACTACTTGCCTCTCGAGATCCGCTGTAAGGAACCGTGAAGGGCATCAGTGCAGCGCTGTGGAGTGCGTGTGGAATAAAGCAGATTCTGTTTGAATAAAGAGCAGATTAATCGAGCAGAAGCACGCAATTAACCAAGAGAGATACAAACCTGCAATTCGCGCCAAAAGCCCCCTCAGAAGCGGCGGAATCAGATCCTGCGTGCACCCGTATGGACTGGAGTGGACCTTCACAGCACGCAGCACCACACTGATGTTCCCAAACACTCGAGGATCAGGAGAGACTCCCGCCAGGGGAGCCCCATACTACTACTTGCCTCTCGAGATCCGCTGTAAGGAGCCGTGAAGGGCATCAGTGCAGCGCTGTGGAGTGCGTGTGGAATAAAGCAGAGTCTGTTTGAATAAAGAGCAGATTAAATCAAGTCGTCAAGGGCAAAAAATTACAGAGCATGATACAGAAACAGTAATGGTGCATACCCGCGATTTAGTCCCAATTCACATCACAGCAGCAGCGAAAGCGGTAATTTGCTGACAATTGCGGAAAATTGCTTGAGAAAGAGAGAGGAATTACAAGTTCATGTGTGTCCAAATATATGAGGCGGCAAAGTCTTTCAAGTTGAATAGGTCTCGAAACGCGTGAATCTGGATGGAGAAGACATGAACGAGAGGATGAACGTGCTCACGAAACTTAGTACCAGCTTGAGAAGCTCATGATCTGCGGTGAGAAGATTACCATTCGTGTCGCCTGCATCTGAGCCAATTAAGGCGGCGGTGTTCGCCTGTTTGGTTATGACAGAGTGGTTTAGTTAAGAGGGAGCATTGATGGAAGTGCGCAAGCAAAAGTAACTCCAGGGCGTACTTACAGGCATTGTGGTGGTTCACGCAGTGCGATCGTTATCCGATTTCCAACGAAGGTACAACGCGGTCTGGGGCGGCATTGGAGGGAGTTGGTTGTTTGGAGGAGGAGGAAGTTTGTTTTGATGGTTTTTTTAACATCCGACAAATAAAATACTTGAAATTTAATGCATCTCGGGGATCTGTCACCGAAGATCGCATTAGGAGTTATATCGCTGGATTGAAAGATTTTATTCCCTTTAATTTATGGCCGACGAAAGAAAACCTTGGAAGGAATCACTTCAATTTGTTGCCAGGGTGAAGCATGCCTTTGAAGACTGGCTCTAAAACATCATGTCGCGCAGAAGATACTGATGCCTTCATTAGAGATTTTGACTTTGATTTCAAAACAGAGTGTAGTAACGAATGTTGAATTTTCAAAGCTGCCGAAACAAAAAGGGTCACATTTCATTATTACAAGATTTGAAAGAACGAAAAAAGAAAAAAAAGAAAGGTGCGTACCAAGTTTATCTTGATCAGCCTTGATTCCCATCGTCTTCTTTACTATTTTATGGTCTTGAAGAACATTCAAGTTGTACAATGCTGAAGTAGTCAATTGACTCAGTATCTGGTCTCGTACAGGATCCATATTTTTAGCAGCTTCGTCCACGTTTATAGATTCTGCAGCAAGAATTTCGCGAGCAGCCGATAAATCAGCTTCAGAGATGGATGGATTCAATTCGATATCTCCAAGACCAAGTGGAAGTTCCTTCAAATTGATTTTGGATGGATTGATATTGCGTCTGGGTTTGTACATTTGAATCGTTTCTTTGACCGATATCAAGGCGTTGGAAGAATCAAACTGGGGAGCAAATGACTGGAATGGGTCGTATGCTGCGAAATCAACTGCAACAATAAAACATATTAGATTCTGTTTTTCTTTAAGCGGTACAGTACAGGAAGTTTACCTGCGAGCATGGCGGAGATGCCCAAATGCTTATGTTTGCTGGTTTTCACGCCGTCAAAGCGAGAGACAGCGCCCAGATCAGGAATTTGAGCTTTGCTGAGTTCCAAGTTAGGGTGGATATATACAGGAGTCAAGTTGTCATCAATCTCTGGAAACATGAAAACGGGTGAGTTCGTCAATTAAGAAGATTACACATGCGAAAGTTACCAGAAACCCGATAAAAGTCTTCGGGTAAGATACCCGAGTACGCATTCGTAAAGAGAAGCGATCCGTCGATATTCCTGCGCGCCAGCGACACTTTCTGTGCTTGATACGGTGGAGCAAGTCAGCGCCCGCCACACCCACTCGCGCGCAACAAACCCCCGAACGAGTCGCCGTCCTTCACTGAGTATTTCGCGCCAACGCCTTTGTCCTTCGCGACTTGGAATTCGTCAGCCGCAAGGCGCATCACTTGGCGCACAGCCAGAATTGCCGCCGCCGCGTTTTCGTCTTTTCCGAGTTTTGCGGCGGCGTGAAAGAGCAGCGCTTCCACGTCGCTCTGATTTGTTTTGTTTTTGTTTTTGTTTTTGGTTTTGTTTTTCTGTTGAGTCCATCAAAGTCCACTCAGAGCCCACCTGCAGCGCCGCAAACGACTCGTGGCTTCGCGCTTTGATTTCTTCGAGATTTCGCGGGCGGCCGTCGACTTCTTCCTGGCAAAGGAGCTGCTTCGGATCCTCCCTAAGGCCAACAGTCAACAACCACTCGGATGCGGAACAGGAGTAAGGCGCTCAGCTTACTCAATCAGCAAATCAACAACGTCGGCAAGCGTCACTGGGGCGTCCATCAATGTGTGATTTATTTATTTTATTTTAATTTTATTTGCATTTCTTATTTTATTTTGTTTCACTAATTATTCAATGAATTCTGTCGACTCCTGGATTTCGCGTTTGGCTGAAAACAAGAATTCAGCAAAGTTGCGCGAACTGTTTGCAGCAGCAACGTCAACGTAAGCTGGTTTTTGGTGTTTGGTTTGGTTTGATAAACTTTGATTTGCTCAACGAGGCCATGTCACAGCATCAGTCAGGACAAGTTCAAAGCAGACAAGAGGTACTTGCAGCTGTATGTTGTTGCATTGTTTCTCTTATCGAAACCTGTTTCTAGGCTACTGGATATTTGGCTGGAGCATCTTAGACTCGAGAGGTGATTCAAACGTGACCTCTGACATTATTCGGACGTTATTCAATATTCAACATCCAATACAGTCTGGCAAACGAAAATTACGATGAAATTCGAGACAAGTACAAATATTTAAAATCTCGGGCGGGTTCTTCTTCTGCATCCTTGTTTATTCATTGGGCGAGATTTGAGCAGAGCTGCGGTATTCAAATTTCAAAGTCAAGGACCAACACGAGACTCATCCAAAATATTGTTCGAATTAGGTTTCACGGATCGGGCATGCTCTATAATTCAATCTGGAATTGATTCATTGGCTCAGCCATTGTGTGACCTTGAAAACGAACTTGAAAACCTTAAAAACACACCTCCGAGAAGCACCGTGGAATCAAAACCCCCATGTACTCCTCTCCATCAGCAAATTCATCAAAACCATCTAGTTCATCTGCCGATAACAACTCCAATCATCCCAGCCTCTGGAAACAAATCCTCAAAAGAAAAAATGCAACGACTGTTGGCTGGCGTTAGGCGAAACCTCAGCAACCTCGAATCAGCTCAAAAAGATTCCGCTAATAATTCCGCTGCGGCTCTAAATACCAATCAGCGAGTATCAGCGTCGCTGCCACCACCGAATCCCACAAAACTCACATCAAAGTCTCCAACAATTACTCAAGAGGCCACACCACCTCAAGCAGTGAGCTCCCAGCCACAGACAGCGACGAATTCTTTGGCCGACACAGCAGTTTCGATTGCTCCCCCATCGACTTCCAAAAGCAAAATACAATCAATGTTGAATGAATTCAAAATGGCCGGAGCGGCGAGTAACAATAATGGTAACAATCCCTCTCAAGAGGAAGAAACAAAAACAATGGTTGCCAACATTGGCAACAACCACCATCCACCTATTCCGTCAACTCCTGTGATTCAAACTACTGCAGTCCCCGCCACCAAACCGAATCAATCGAATGAGTATTTTATGCCTTTGAAAGAAGATAACGAAGATGCTGCTGTGAGTATCGTTTTATATTTTATTTTTTTCAACGCATACCTACCCACATCCACCGTCTCCGTCATAGCAATCGCGCCAGCGTGAACGAGACCAACAGCAACAACAGCACAATCATCAAAAAGACAAGGGCTTGTACATAACCGTCAACAGAGTACCCTACAAAAGAATCGAATTGATTGGTCGCGGTGCCAGCAGTAAAGTTTACAAAGTGATATCCGAGTCTGGACGAATATTTGCCTTGAAAAAAGTGAAACTAGATCGTCAAGATCCGAGCGCAATTGAAGGATACCTGAACGAGATTCAGTTGTTGAAAAAGTTGGCGAAATCTGAATGTATCATTTCTTTGATTGATTCTGAGATTTGTCATGTCAAGAAGCATTTGCTTTTGGTTTGTTGTTTCATGGTTTTGTTTTTCATGGTTGCTGATGCGTATTTTTTTTTTTTTTTTTTTTGTTGGTCAGCTTCTTGAATACGGAGAGATTGATTTGGCACATTTGCTCGCCAAAGATAAAAGTCTTATTGGAAACCTTAATTTCATTCGGATGCATTGGACACAAGTGTGATTCTTTTTATTTTTTGGCATGGTTTCTTCTCACATGTACTAAATGGTCCCAGATGTTACAAGCAGTGCAACAAATCCACAACGAGAAAATTGTACATTCTGATTTAAAACCAGCCAACTTCCTCATTGTAGAAGGGAAACTGAAACTCATTGATTTTGGAATTGCAAAAGCAATCCCATCGGATACAACAAATATCCAACGAGACTACCAAACCGGAACCCTGAATTACATGGCGCCTGAAGCTATTCTATTCACTGAATCAAATTCCTCATCTTCGAAATCTGGACAGCATTTGAAGGTATGTAACTGTCAAGCACATTCTATTTTTTATTTTAATAATTATAATATTTGACACTATTTTCTAGCTCGGCAGAGCCTCTGATATCTGGTCATTGGGATGTATTCTATACCAACTAGTCTACGGCCAACCGCCATTCGCAGCATTACCTATTGTCCAAAAGCTGAACGCAATCGTGGACCCAAACTACAAAATCACGTTCCAAAAAACGGCCACAGACAAGCAGAGTCCCAATGGCGGCGATACCACACAAGAACCCTCATTACTCCAAGTTCTAAAAAGTTGCTTAAACAGAGATCCGAAAGCACGAATGACTATC
Organism: Obelidium mucronatum; assembly: GCA_025765595.1. Classification (NCBI taxonomy): domain Eukaryota; kingdom Fungi; phylum Chytridiomycota; class Chytridiomycetes; order Chytridiales; family Chytriomycetaceae; genus Obelidium; species Obelidium mucronatum. The sequence goes on along the minus strand of JAIVFH010000138.1, from coordinate 36,445 downwards.
CCCGAGTTGCTGGAGCATCCTTTTTTGCATCCGAATTCTATGCCGGCGAAATCTGCGGTGGCGGCTGCAGCGGGTGATGGGAGGGTTTTCATGTCGAAATCAGATATTCAGAGGGTTTTAGAGATGGGGATTCAATTGGGGGTCAGGAGTGGGAAGGGTGTGACTAGTAATGATGTGGAGCAGTTGGTTGGTGATATTTATTCGCAGTTTGTCGGATTGTAAATAACCTTGAATAGGAGAAATTTTGTTTTCAATTGTTGCGAACTGATTCAATCATGCAGTCAAGTTTAGTATCCTTAATGGTGAATTTAATATTGAATTATCCAATGTTTGCACATTCTGTCAGAACAAAGTACACCTATACACCACCAACTGGTGGAATTTAAGTGCAAGAACAACATCTCAGAATTCACAAGAATACCACTCTGCAAAGAAAATAATGAAAAGGAAAGCCTGTCCAGCCCAGCAAGCAGTCTGAGAACCCTGCTGCAGATCCAATTGAGATCCTTAACAATTCCCACTCAGCTTTCTGTGTAATGAAAGCCTAAAGGGAAAAGACTCTGCGAACCACTGAAAACACCACCAGCAGATCCAAATGAGCTGGCCTGCAATCCGAACTCTGTCTAATGTGTAATAAGAGTCTTATGAAAGCAAATATACTCTTTCGGTATGTTTCCATTGGCAGCACGCCTGTGCAGCAGGGAAACAGTCTGCGAACCACTGAAAACACCACCAGCAGATCCAAATGAGCTGGCCTGCACTCCGAACTCTGTCTAATGTGTAATGAGAGTCTTATGAAAGCAAATATACTCTTTCGGTATGTTTCCATTGGCAGCACGCCTGTGCAGCAGGGAAACAGTCTGCGAACCACTGAAAACACCACCAGCAGATCCAATTGAGCTGGCCTGCACTCCGCACTCTGTCTAGTGTGTAATGAGAGTCTTATGAAAGCAAATATGCTCTTTCGGTATGTTTCCATCAGCAGCACACCTGTGCAGCAGGGAAACAGTCTGAAAACCACTGAAAACACCACCAGCAGATCCAAATGAGCTGGCCTGCACTCCGAACTCTGTCTAATGTGTAATGAGAGTCTTATGAAAGCAAATATACTCTTTCGGTATGTTTCCATTGGCAGCACGCCTGTGCAGCAGGGAAACAGTCTGCGAACCACTGAAAACACCACCAGCAGATCCAATTGAGCTGGCCTGCACTCCGCACTCTGTCTAGTGTGTAATGAGAGTCTTATGAAAGCAAATATGCTCTTTCGGTATGTTTCCATTGGCAGCACACCTGTGCAGCAGGGAAACAGTCTGAAAACCACTGAAAACACCACCAGCAGATCCAAATGGGCTGGCCTGCACTCCGAACTCTGTCTAATATGTAATGAGAGTCTTATGAAAGCAAATATGCTCTTTCGGTATGTTTCCATTGGCAGCACACCTGTGCAGCAGGGAAACAGTCTGAAAACCACTGAAAACACCACCAGCAGATCCAAATGAGCTGGCCTGCACTCCGACCTCTGTCTAGTGTGTAATGAGAGTCTTATGAAAGCAAATATACTCTTTCGGTATGTTTCCATTGGCAGCACACCTGTGCAGCAGGGAAACAGTCTGAAAACCACTGAAAACACCACCAGCAGATCCAAATGAGCTGGCCTGCACTCCGAACTCTGTCTAGTGTGTAATGAGAGTCTTATGAAAGCAAATATGCTCTTTCGGTATGTTTCCATTGGCAGCACACCTGTGCAGCAGGGAAACAGTCTGAAAACCACTGAAAACACCACCAGCAGATCCAAATGAGCTGGCCTGCACTCCAAACTCTGTCTAATGTGTAATGAGAGTCTTATGAAAGCAAATATGCTCTTTCGGTATGTTTCCATTGGCAGCACACCTGTGCAGCAGGGAAACAGTCTGCGAACCACTGAAAACACCACCAGCAGATCCAAATGAGCTGGCCTGCACTCCGAACTCTGTCTAATGTGTAATGAGAGTCTTATGAAAGCAAATATGCTCTTTCGGTATGTTTCCATTGGCAGCACACCTGTGCAGCAGGGAAACAGTCTGCGAACCACTGAAAACACCACCAGCAGATCCAAATGAGCTGGCCTGCACTCCGAACTCTGTCTAATGTGTAATGAGAGTCTTATGAAAGCAAATATGCTCTTTCGGTATGTTTCCATTGGCAGCACACCTGTGCAGCAGGGAAACAGTCTGAAAACCACTGAAAACACCACCAGCAGATCCAAATGAGCTGGCCTGCACTCCGAACTCTGTCTAGTGTGTAATGAGAGTCTTATGAAAGCAAATATGCTCTTTCGGTATGTTTCCATTGGCAGCACACCTGTGCAGCAGGGAAACAGTCTGCGAACCACTGAAAACACCACCAGCAGATCCAAATGAGCTGGCCTGCACTCCGAACTCTGTCTAATGTGTAATGAGAGTCTTATGAAAGCAAATATGCTCTTTCGGTATGTTTCCATTGGCAGCACACCTGTGCAGCAGGGAAACAGTCTGCGAACCACTGAAAACACCACCAGCAGATCCAAATGAGCTGGCCTGCACTCCGAACTCTGTCTAATGTGTAATGAGAGTCTTATGAAAGCAAATATGCTCTTTCGGTATGTTTCCATTGGCAGCACACCTGTGCAGCAGGGAAACAGTCTGAGAACCACTGAAAACACCACCAGCAGATCCAAATGAGCTGGCCTGCACTCCGAACTCTGTCTAATGTGTAATGAGAGTCTTATGAAAGCAAATATGCTCTTTCGGTATGTTTCCATTGGCAGCACACCTGTGCAGCAGGGAAACAGTCTGCGAACCACTGAAAACACCACCAGCAGATCCAAATGAGCTGGCCTGCACTCCGAACTCTGTCTAATGTGTAATGAGAGTCTTATGAAAGCAAATATGCTCTTTCGGTATGTTTCCATTGGCAGCACACCTGTGCAGCAGGGAAACAGTCTGAAAACCACTGAAAACACCACCAGCAGATCCAAATGAGCTGGCCTGCACTCCGCAACTCTGTCTAGTGTGTAATGAGAGTCTTATGAAAGCAAATATGCTCTTTCGGTATGTTTCCATTGGCAGCACACCTGTGCAGCAGGGAAACAGTCTGAAAACCACTGAAAACACCACCAGCAGATCCAAATGAGCTGGCCTGCACTCCGAACTCTGTCTAGTGTGTAATGAGAGTCTTATGAAAGCAAATATACTCTTTCGGTATGTTTCCATCAGCAGCACACCTGTGCAGCAGGGAAACAGTCTGAAAACCACTGAAAACACCACCAGCAGATCCAAATGTTTCCATTGGCAGCACACCTGTGCAGCAGGGAAACAGTCTGAAAACCACTGAAAACACCACCAGCAGATCCAAATGAGCTGGCCTGCACTCCAAACTCTGTCTAATGTGTAATGAGAGTCTTATGAAAGCAAATATGCTCTTTCGGTATGTTTCCATTGGCAGCACACCTGTGCAGCAGGGAAACAGTCTGCGAACCACTGAAAACACCACCAGCAGATCCAAATGAGCTGGCCTGCACTCCGAACTCTGTCTAATGTGTAATGAGAGTCTTATGAAAGCAAATATGCTCTTTCGGTATGTTTCCATTGGCAGCACACCTGTGCAGCAGGGAAACAGTCTGCGAACCACTGAAAACACCACCAGCAGATCCAAATGAGCTGGCCTGCACTCCGAACTCTGTCTAATGTGTAATGAGAGTCTTATGAAAGCAAATATGCTCTTTCGGTATGTTTCCATTGGCAGCACACCTGTGCAGCAGGGAAACAGTCTGCGAACCACTGAAAACACCACCAGCAGATCCAAATGAGCTGGCCTGCACTCCGAACTCTGTCTAATATGTAATGAGAGTCTTATGAAAGCAAATATGCTCTTTCGGTATGTTTCCATTGGCAGCACACCTGTGCAGCAGGGAAACAGTCTGCGAACCACTGAAAACACCACCAGCAGATCCAAATGAGCTGGCCTGCACTCCGAACTCTGTCTAATATGTAATGAGAGTCTTATGAAAGCAAATATACTCTTTCGGTATGTTTCCATCAGCAGCACACCTGTGCAGCAGGGAAACAGTCTGAAAACCACTGAAAACACCACCAGCAGATCCAAATGAGCTGGCCTGCACTCCGAACTCTGTCTAGTGTGTAATGAGAGTCTTATGAAAGCAAATATACTCTTTCGGTATGTTTCCATCAGCAGCACACCTGTGCAGCAGGGAAACAGTCTGAAAACCACTGAAAACACCACCAGCAGATCCAAATGAGCTGGCCTGCACTCCGCACTCTGTCTAGTGTGTAATGAGAGTCTTATGAAAGCAAATATGCTCTTTCGGTATGTTTCCATTGGCAGCACACCTGTGCAGCAGGGAAACAGTCTGCGAACCACTGAAAACACCACCAGCAGATCCAAATGAGCTGGCCTGCACTCCGAACTCTGTCTAATGTGTAATGAGAGTCTTATGAAAGCAAATATGCTCTTTCGGTATGTTTCCATCAGCAGCACACCTGTGCAGCAGGGAAACAGTCTGAAAACCACTGAAAACACCACCAGCAGATCCAAATGAGCTGGCCTGCACTCCGCACTCTGTCTAGTGTGTAATGAGAGTCTTATGAAAGCAAATATGCTCTTTCGGTATGTTTCCATTGGCAGCACACCTGTGCAGCAGGGAAACAGTCTGAAAACCACTGAAAACACCACCAGCAGATCCAAATGAGCTGGCCTGCACTCCGAACTCTGTCTAGTGTGTAATGAGAGTCTTATGAAAGCAAATATACTCTTTCGGTATGTTTCCATCAGCAGCACACCTGTGCAGCAGGGAAACAGTCTGAAAACCACTGAAAACACCACCAGCAGATCCAAATGTTTCCATTGGCAGCACACCTGTGCAGCAGGGAAACAGTCTGAAAACCACTGAAAACACCACCAGCAGATCCAAATGAGCTGGCCTGCACTCCAAACTCTGTCTAATGTGTAATGAGAGTCTTATGAAAGCAAATATGCTCTTTCGGTATGTTTCCATTGGCAGCACACCTGTGCAGCAGGGAAACAGTCTGCGAACCACTGAAAACACCACCAGCAGATCCAAATGAGCTGGCCTGCACTCCGAACTCTGTCTAATGTGTAATGAGAGTCTTATGAAAGCAAATATGCTCTTTCGGTATGTTTCCATTGGCAGCACACCTGTGCAGCAGGGAAACAGTCTGAAAACCACTGAAAACACCACCAGCAGATCCAAATGAGCTGGCCTGCACTCCGCACTCTGTCTAGTGTGTAATGAGAGTCTTATGAAAGCAAATATGCTCTTTCGGTATGTTTCCATTGGCAGCACACCTGTGCAGCAGGGAAACAGTCTGCGAACCACTGAAAACACCACCAGCAGATCCAAATGAGCTGGCCTGCACTCCGAACTCTGTCTAATGTGTAATGAGAGTCTTATGAAAGCAAATATGCTCTTTCGGTATGTTTCCATTGGCAGCACACCTGTGCAGCAGGGAAACAGTCTGAAAACCACTGAAAACACCACCAGCAGATCCAAATGAGCTGGCCTGCACTCCGCACTCTGTCTAGTGTGTAATGAGAGTCTTATGAAAGCAAATATGCTCTTTCGGTATGTTTCCATTGGCAGCACACCTGTGCAGCAGGGAAACAGTCTGAAAACCACTGAAAACACCACCAGCAGATCCAAATGAGCTGGCCTGCACTCCGAACTCTGTCTAGTGTGTAATGAGAGTCTTATGAAAGCAAATATACTCTTTCGGTATGTTTCCATCAGCAGCACACCTGTGCAGCACACCTGTGCAGCAGGGAAACAGTCTGAGAACCACTGAAAACACCACCAGCAGATCCAAATGAGCTGGCCTGCACTCCGCACTCTGTCTAATGTGTAATGAGAGTCTTATGAAAGCAAATATGCTCTTTCGGTATGTTTCCATTGGCAGCACACCTGTGCAGCAGGGAAACAGTCTGCGAACCACTGAAAACACCACCAGCAGATCCAAATGAGCTGGCCTGCACTCCGAACTCTGTCTAATGTGTAATGAGAGTCTTATGAAAGCAAATATGCTCTTTCGGTATGTTTCCATTGGCAGCACACCTGTGCAGCAGGGAAACAGTCTGAAAACCACTGAAAACACCACCAGCAGATCCAAATGAGCTGGCCTGCACTCCGCACTCTGTCTAGTGTGTAATGAGAGTCTTATGAAAGCAAATATGCTCTTTCGGTATGTTTCCATTGGCAGCACACCTGTGCAGCAGGGAAACAGTCTGAAAACCACTGAAAACACCACCAGCAGATCCAAATGAGCTGGCCTGCACTCCGAACTCTGTCTAGTGTGTAATGAGAGTCTTATGAAAGCAAATATACTCTTTCGGTATGTTTCCATCAGCAGCACACCTGTGCAGCAGGGAAACAGTCTGAAAACCACTGAAAACACCACCAGCAGATCCAAATGTTTCCATTGGCACCACACCTGTGCAGCAGGGAAACAGTCTGAAAACCACTGAAAACACCACCAGCAGATCCAAATGTTTCCATTGGCAGCACACCTGTGCAGCAGGGAAACAGTCTGAAAACCACTGAAAACACCACCAGCAGATCCAAATGAGCTGGCCTGCACTCCAAACTCTGTCTAATGTGTAATGAGAGTCTTATGAAAGCAAATATGCTCTTTCGGTATGTTTCCATTGGCAGCACACCTGTGCAGCAGGGAAACAGTCTGCGAACCACTGAAAACACCACCAGCAGATCCAAATGAGCTGGCCTGCACTCCGAACTCTGTCTAATGTGTAATGAGAGTCTTATGAAAGCAAATATGCTCTTTCGGTATGTTTCCATTGGCAGCACACCTGTGCAGCAGGGAAACAGTCTGAAAACCACTGAAAACACCACCAGCAGATCCAAATGAGCTGGCCTGCACTCCGCACCCTGTCTAGTGTGTAATGAGAGTCTTATGAAAGCAAATATGCTCTTTCGGTATGTTTCCATTGGCAGCACACCTGTGCAGCAGGGAAACAGTCTGAAAACCACTGAAAACACCACCAGCAGATCCAAATGAGCTGGCCTGCACTCCGAACTCTGTCTAGTGTGTAATGAGAGTCTTATGAAAGCAAATATACTCTTTCGGTATGTTTCCATCAGCAGCACACCTGTGCAGCAGGGAAACAGTCTGAAAACCACTGAAAACACCACCAGCAGATCCAAATGTTTCCATTGGCACCACACCTGTGCAGCAGGGAAACAGTCTGAAAACCACTGAAAACACCACCAGCAGATCCAAATGAGCTGGCCTGCACTCCGAACTCTGTATAATGTGTAATGAGAGTCTTATGAAAGCAAATATGCTCTTTCGGTATGTTTCCATTGGCAGCACACCTGTGCAGCAGGGAAACAGTCTGAAAACCACTGAAAACACCACCAGCAGATCCAAATGAGCTGGCCTGCACTCCGAACTCTGTCTAATGTGTAATGAGAGTCTTATGAAAGCAAATATACTCTTTCGGTATGTTTCCATTGGCAGCACGCCTGTGCAGCAGGGAAACAGTCTGCGAACCACTGAAAACACCACCAGCAGATCCAAATGTTTCCATTGGCAGCACACCTGTGCAGCAGGGAAACAGTCTGCGAACCACTGAAAACACCACCAGCAGATCCAATTGAGCTGGCCTGCACTCCGAACTCTGTCTAATGTGTAATGAGAGTCTTATGAAAGCAAATATGCTCTTTCGGTATGTTTCCATTGGCAGCACACCTGTGCAGCAGGGAAACAGTCTGAAAACCACTGAAAACACCACCAGCAGATCCAAATGAGCTGGCCTGCACTCCGAACTCTGTCTAATGTGTAATGAGAGTCTTATGAAAGCAAATATGCTCTTTCGGTATGTTTCCATTGGCAGCACACCTGTGCAGCAGGGAAACAGTCTGCGAACCACTGAAAACACCACCAGCAGATCCAAATGAGCTGGCCTGCACTCCAAACTCTGTCTAATGTGTAATGAGAGTCTTATGAAAGCAAATATACTCTTTCGGTATGTTTCCATTGGCAGCACGCCTGTGCAGCAGGGAAACAGTCTGCGAACCACTGAAAACACCACCAGCAGATCCAAATGAGCTGGCCTGCACTCCGAACTCTGTCTAATGTGTAATGAGAGTCTTATGAAAGCAAATATGCTCTTTCGGTATGTTTCCATTGGCAGCACACCTGTGCAGCAGGGAAACAGTCTGCGAACCACTGAAAACACCACCAGCAGATCCAAATGAGCTGGCCTGCACTCCAAACTCTGTCTAATGTGTAATGAGAGTCTTATGAAAGCAAATATGCTCTTTCGGTATGTTTCCATTGGCAGCACGCCTGTGCAGCAGGGAAACAGTCTGCGAACCACTGAAAACACCACCAGCAGATCCAAATGAGCTGGCCTGCACTCCGAACTCTGTCTAATGTGTAATGAGAGTCTTATGAAAGCAAATATGCTCTTTCGGTATGTTTCCATTGGCAGCACACCTGTGCAGCAGGGAAACAGTCTGCGAACCACTGAAAACACCACCAGCAGATCCAAATGAGCTGGCCTGCACTCCAAACTCTGTCTAATGTGTAATGAGAGTCTTATGAAAGCAAATATGCTCTTTCGGTATGTTTCCATTGGCAGCACACCTGTGCAGCAGGGAAACAGTCTGCGAACCACTGAAAACACCACCAGCAGATCCAAATGAGCTGGCCTGCACTCCGAACTCTGTCTAATGTGTAATGAGAGTCTTATGAAAGCAAATATGCTCTTTCGGTATGTTTCCATTGGCAGCACACCTGTGCAGCAGGGAAACAGTCTGCGAACCACTGAAAACACCACCAGCAGATCCAAATGAGCTGGCCTGCACTCCAAACTCTGTCTAATGTGTAATGAGAGTCTTATGAAAGCAAATATGCTCTTTCGGTATGTTTCCATTGGCAGCACACCTGTGCAGCAGGGAAACAGTCTGCGAACCACTGAAAACACCACCAGCAGATCCAAATGAGCTGGCCTGCACTCCGAACTCTGTCTAATGTGTAATGAGAGTCTTATGAAAGCAAATATGCTCTTTCGGTATGTTTCCATTGGCAGCACACCTGTGCAGCAGGGAAACAGTCTGCGAACCACTGAAAACACCACCAGCAGATCCAAATGAGCTGGCCTGCACTCCAAACTCTGTCTAATGTGTAATGAGAGTCTTATGAAAGCAAATATGCTCTTTCGGTATGTTTCCATTGGCAGCACACCTGTGCAGCAGGGAAACAGTCTGCGAACCACTGAAAACACCACCAGCAGATCCAAATGAGCTGGCCTGCACTCCGAACTCTGTCTAATGTGTAATGAGAGTCTTATGAAAGCAAATATGCTCTTTCGGTATGTTTCCATTGGCAGCACACCTGTGCAGCAGGGAAACAGTCTGCGAACCACTGAAAACACCACCAGCAGATCCAAATGAGCTGGCCTGCACTCCAAACTCTGTCTAATGTGTAATGAGAGTCTTATGAAAGCAAATATGCTCTTTCGGTATGTTTCCATTGGCAGCACACCTGTGCAGCAGGGAAACAGTCTGCGAACCACTGAAAACACCACCAGCAGATCCAAATGAGCTGGCCTGCACTCCGAACTCTGTCTAATGTGTAATGAGAGTCTTATGAAAGCAAATATGCTCTTTCGGTATGTTTCCATCAGCAGCACGCCTGTGCAGCAGGGAAACAGTTTGAAAACCACTGAAAACACCACCAGCAGATCCAAATGAGCTGGCCTGCACTCCGAACTCTGTCTAATGTGTAATGAGAGTCTTATGAAAGCAAATATGCTCTTTCGGTATGTTTCCATCAGCAGCACGCCTGTGCAGCAGGGAAACAGTCTGAAAACCACTGAAAACACCACCAGCAGATCCAAATGAGCTGGCCTGCACTCTGAACTCTGTCTAATGTGTAATGAGAGTCTTATGAAAGCAAATATGCTCTTTCGGTATGTTTCCATTGGCAGCACACCTGTGCAGCAGGGAAACAGTCTGCGAACCACTGAAAACACCACCAGCAGATCCAAATGAGCTGGCCTGCACTCCGAACTCTGTCTAATGTGTAATGAGAGTCTTATGAAAGCAAATATGCTCTTTCGGTATGTTTCCATTGGCAGCACACCTGTGCAGCAGGGAAACAGTCTGAAAACCACTGAAAACACCACCAGCAGATCCAAATGAGCTGGCCTGCACTCCGAACTCTGTCTAATGTGTAATGAGAGTCTTATGAAAGCAAATATGCTCTTTCGGTATGTTTCCATTGGCAGCACACCTGTGCAGCAGGGAAACAGTCTGCGAACCACTGAAAACACCACCAGCAGATCCAAATGAGCTGGCCTGCACTCCAAACTCTGTCTAATGTGTAATGAGAGTCTTATGAAAGCAAATATGCTCTTTTGGTATGTTTCCATCAGCAGCACGCCTGTGCAGCAGGGAAACAGTCTGAAAACCACTGAAAACACCACCAGCAGATCCAAATGAGCTGGCCTGCACTCTGAACTCTGTCTAATGTGTAATGAGAGTCTTATGAAAGCAAATATGCTCTTTCGGTATGTTTCCATCAGCAGCACGCCTGTGCAGCAGGGAAACAGTCTGAAAACCACTGAAAACACCACCAGCAGATCCAAATGAGCTGGCCTGCACTCCGAACTCTGTCTAATGTGTAATGAGAGTCTTATGAAAGCAAATATGCTCTTTCGGTATGTTTCCATTGGCAGCACACCTGTGCAGCAGGGAAACAGTCTGAAAACCACTGAAAACACCACCAGCAGATCCAAATGAGCTGGCCTGCACTCCGAACTCTGTCTAATGTGTAATGAGAGTCTTATGAAAGCAAATATGCTCTTTCGGTATGTTTCCATTGGCAGCACACCTGTGCAGCAGGGAAACAGTCTGCGAACCACTGAAAACACCACCAGCAGATCCAAATGAGCTGGCCTGCACTCCAAACTCTGTCTAATGTGTAATGAGAGTCTTATGAAAGCAAATATGCTCTTTCGGTATGTTTCCATTGGCAGCACACCTGTGCAGCAGGGAAACAGTCTGCGAACCACTGAAAACACCACCAGCAGATCCAAATGAGCTGGCCTGCACTCCAAACTCTGTCTAATGTGTAATGAGAGTCTTATGAAAGCAAATATGCTCTTTCGGTATGTTTCCATTGGCAGCACACCTGTGCAGCAGGGAAACAGTCTGCGAACCACTGAAAACACCACCAGCAGATCCAAATGAGCTGGCCTGCACTCCGAACTCTGTCTAATGTGTAATGAGAGTCTTATGAAAGCAAATATGCTCTTTCGGTATGTTTCCATTGGCAGCACACCTGTGCAGCAGGGAAACAGTCTGAGAAGCACCTGGCACTCTTTTCCCCACTGGCGGTTCTAAATGAGCCTTCCAAGGCTTTTTTTGGTTGTAGCTCCTAGTGAGCTGGAGGGTGGGAGGGGAGATTGGGAGCTGGGGAAGGAGTTGGAAAATATAGTCTGCTGCATGCACAAGGCTGGAAGGTTTGCTCAGTGGTTGGAAATTAAACAATGGATCAAGGAGAATAAACTGCCAATAAATAAAGTAAATGAGAATTTTTATGGGTACTAAAACTTGGACTTCCATGAATTCTGGAAGCGCCTTGATGAATATGGTTACGGAACTTATCGGAAAATTAGCACAAACTGGAAATCTTGGTGATTTGGGACAGATAACACATTTTGTTCCAAATGACCAGGTGTGTACTTCATCACAATTCACTTTACTTCGTCAATATGAGCTTTATTAAATAAACAACACATTGTGTTCCAAATCACCAGAACTAGAGAACACACGTAAAACCAGGTTGAAAGTGTCAAACATTCCAAGTAAAGCAAGGAACCCATACTTCCCCAGTTAAGTGTGAACTTTATTTCTTCCTTTCTTGTTTGGAAATATTGACTTACAAATGGCAACTCAGGTATGCCTGTTTTGGATTCAACTGCCCAACTGAACTCAGAAGCAGAGTGACTATGACTTCGCAGTGAAGGGCCGTTTGGATGCTTTAAAAAGAGCTAAAAGATACGCGAAGTTGCTGTCGGTTGCTGAGGCCTCGTTGGTGGAGACAGTGGCCTTTGGGGACCGAGCACATACAGACCATGTCCAACAAATTCAACGTTTGGTGCGCCTTGTTATCTTAGTATCGCAATTGTTTGATCATTTGTACAGACTGGCGACCTACAGGGCTGCCAACTGGCTCTGCAGCAGAGTGGAATTCAATTGAACGCAGCCAATAACGCGAATATACAGCTGCAACTGCAAGGTAACAGTAGCTGATACCTGAAACGCAATGTTTTCTGACATCACAACTCTTTCCATCAGCGGCCTTAGTAAAACAAACAGATGTGAGTGGGATTGTTTTGACCCACACGCAACTTACACAACTGCAGAATGCAACAATTCTCAGACTTACACAAGAGCTAAGCGCCTCGCGTGGTATAAGTGCAGTTTCGCAGCCAGGTTAGGATCGGGCGTTTGTGAATCCCAGCACTAACCAAGTTATCAGATGATGCTGCCAGGAAGGCTACAACTCCAACACCGTCATCATCGAGTCTTTTCCGTTCGTTGACATCTCAGGCTGTATCACCACAGGATGCACTGGACGAGAGCTTCTCCTATTTGGAAGACGGCGAGCTTGCCAAACTGTTCGAAGAAACGTATGACCAGGAGGATGAGGACGACGAGGAGGACGAGGAGGAACCACTTGAACGCCCACGCACGCGATCTGCTGTGTGGGACGATAGTCAACTCAGGCAGCTTAAAGAGGCTGTATTGAGGGTTGGGTCCAAAGACTTTGGCGCCTTGAGCAACCTTCTTCCTGGTCGGACCAGTGAGCAGGTTCGAAGCCGCCTGACCAGAGCCAAGCAAGGACAGGAGCAGCTTGCGGACTGGGTGAAGGGCTTTGGCGCAGATTGGACTGAAAGGTTTGGTCTTGGGTAGTTGTACTTCAATAAAGGCTGGTGAAAGTATGGTCAGAGTTGTGGCTCTCATATTTAAATAGATCATTGGTTTGACATGCATGCAGTTGGAAGTACAGGAAGCCAAAAGTGGAACTGCGATAACGGAATTAAACGGCCAGAGCTTTATTCATGTTGTTAAAATCTAGTTACTATTTTACTCTGCTTGTCTGTGGCCGTTTTTTGGAACGGGGTTTTGGGTCCACGATTGCGTTCAGCTTTTGGACAATGGGTAATGCTGCGAATGGTGGTTGGCCGTAGACTAGCTGGTATAGAATGCATCCCAAGGACCAGATATCAGAGGCTCTGCCGAGCTAGAAAATAGTGTCAAATATTATAATTATTAAAATAAAAGTATATTTTGACTCTTCACCCAAAAAAAAAATTTTTCCCTACCCCTGTGAAGACGTGTCCGTGAAGAGTACGCAAATATTCAAAATATTAAAAGGCCCGCTCAAATTTATTCAAGATATAATTGAGCTCTTCACCCCCCAGCCTCTCCCAACGTTTGAGGCACAAAAACCATTTGAAAAACATCCTGAAAACTAACACATGCTCTCTGCTACAAGAAATCCGCATGGCACCAATGTGTCAGTTATCGCTCGCTCTCGAGGCAGCGCGATGAACATTGTACCTGCAGCACTGCCGGAGTCCCCAATACCTGTGCCACGTAGGCGAGGCCGCCCACCAAACTCTCAAAGATTTAGTCCACAGCAATCCTCATCTTTTGCATCAGCTTCCGCAAGTAATTCAAGAAAACGGCAGAGAACTGGCTCCTTCGAACAACCCCCAACAGCAACAAACACCAATGCTGTTTGTGAAGTTGAGGAATCTGTTGAGCAAATCAATGACGAAGAAGCTGCATCAGATACGGGTGATGAATACGGTGCTTTCGAAATAGCATCAACACTGCACTTCAACGAGCAGCTAGCTCTTCGACAGCAATCAGACTGGGCACACAATCAACAAAAAGGGACGAAGATTTATTTGGAACATCAAAAGGAGTACAAGGTGATTTTATTTTTGTAGTGCATCGGACATTCTAATGTGGTGTTGTCAGAATTGGTGCCGCGAGCAGCAATATCCAGACGAATTTGTGAACGAAACAAGAATGCTAGTATTTCTTAAACATATTCAGAGCCGAGGCCTCAAAGCGCGTGGTCGAAAGTCTTCAAACACATTTCAAAGAAGGACAACACGAAGCATAGCCGGAAAAATTACAGTTATTGAGCGACGAGATAAAGAAGGAGAAGTTATTTACCGGCATCCTGATTATGAAGCGCTTATGAATGGTAGATCTGATCGAACATTGAGCCACCACTCAATAAGAGTGGTTGTGAACGCATTGGTTCATCTGTATTGCTGGCAAAAAACTCATACTGTAAGACTTTTATTTGATAATAAAGAACTATTTCTAACTTCTGTCCTTGATTGAATTCAGCCAAACAATCCCTATCCGTATCCGCGAGAAACATCAATCGGCAGTTTTTTGAAAGAACACAAGCAGAATTTCTCGAAAGATAAGGCTGCGCGATTGGATGATGCTGGACTGGAAGATATTACAATGAGGGTGGACAAAACTCAATGGAGATCGTTGACGTTGGGGCTCCTTGAAAACAAAAAGTTCATTGAGCTTGCTACGCTTCATGTTGATAAGCAGGCGGTTGCGAGGCACCAACTAGCTCGTGATTGGCATTGGAAGGATGCCTTTTTGTATACGCTGGAGCGCGAAAGTGTCACTGGAGGAGATGTTGTTATTTTAGTTGGGCGCACAAATGAGTCGAAAACAAACCATTTTCAACGAGCTGAACATTTTGCATTTTTTCGTCATAAAGATGTGATGAGTTGTGCATGGGGTTGGATTGTGGAACTACAGGTTTGCTTTTCTTTTTCCGGATGTTAATTTGTTATTTTTCTTAGCTAAAAAAATCAAATCAACCTCAACGTCGCACCGTCCAACCTCAACGTCGCACCCTCCAGGCTCGCGGACTGTATTCAGAAATAGCCGGAAAAACATGGCAAAAGCCAGAGGTGTCGAAGCGCGAACTATTCTACAAGGAAAAGGTGTTGGGGAATCCCACTTACGGCAAAATGTACAAGGCTCTGGATGAACAAATGAAATCCAGCGGCATCATTTCGAAAGTAAGTTTATGCAACGTGTTTTCTGTGACGCAATGAAACTGATGTTTTTTTTTAAAAGAAAAAAGCACACCTCAGCCGCGTCAGCGGAAATATGCAAATGTTGAATCGCTCTATAGATCCTGGCGCTATGAGCCTGGCAGCACGCAACCGACTGGACTCGCAACTAGCATGCTATCAGTTTAGTTTTTCATGTCCTGCATCACGAGTTCTTGCCAACTGGGAAAAGGAATCAGGTAAATAGGTTGACATAAAAGCGCAACAATAATATGGTTAAATAGGCACCTATAACTGTCTGCGGGAACTTACAAAAGTCCCAGACGAGTTGTTGAAATTGGCCTTCGATTTTTTGGACGACGAAGAGGCCAAAGTTAATGCAAACATTGAAAGTGGCCATTATGAACAGTTCTACGGCAGCGAAACTGCTATTTCGGAGATGGATTACATCAGGGTTATGAGGCACCAGCAATCCATGCTGTTTCAGGACATGGCGGAAAAGATGGACAATGTAAGTTAGTTGGGCATTGGTGATGATAATCTAAACACTATTCAGGCGGAATACATGACTGCTGTTGGAGAAAACGATCCATTCTTGAATTGCTTCTTATTTGATAATGATGCATTCAAGGCCTACCGTGAGAGCGCCAGACAATCTCGAGCGTCATTTGGGATCGACGACAGTCATCACGCCCAAATTGAAAGAGCGGTCCCGCTCGTGGCAACAGCAATTCGGCAATCCCAGCATGAAGGAGTTCAACAGCGTACTGCAATTATGGAGGGCGTTTTGGATGCCAACGAAAAGCTGGACTCTCTGAGCACCGAGGTCCGAAGCAACAATGCGGCCATCTTGAGACTGGACTGTCACATGGCGGCAGTTTCGCAGGAGCAGCGCTTAATTCGCGATGAATATTTGGTAACTTTCTTTCTTTATTTGATATGCCACACTAATGGATTTCTTTCAAAGCGGGTGCAAGCTCTGACTACGAGTTCCCACGCCACCAGCTTCATGGCTCAGGCGGCGGCATCGATGAACCATGCCGTTGCTTTGAATCAAACAGCCATGTTTGTGGGGTCAATGGTGGATCAAACCCCGATGCAAACAGCAGAAGTCTTGCAACGTGTAATTCCAACAGCAACAATGCACCCACTGGCTACTGCAACGACCCCACTGGCAACGGCTCCACAACCAGCGGTACCCATTCTGCCAAACGAACCCATTCCGGCGGGTACAGCCGCGGCTATGGCTCCTTCTACCGCCGCTGTTCCCCCTGCTGCAGTAGACGGTGATCCAAACATCTACCACTTCTTCCAACTGACAAAGGGAAGCGAAATATCACAATGTTTCCATGAATTCGAAACCGGACTCTGTGGGAAGCAATCGGTCCTCAGTATTGAAAAGGAGCATGGGGTGAAATGGCGACAGTGGATGGAAGGTGGGAAACGAATCAATAGGAAGACAAAAGTGTATACAACAAGACTCACCATATATAAATACATCAAAAAAGTGGCGAAAGATAGTGGGTGTAGTGATTTGGTGAGTGTTGCGGAGCTGCAGAAGGAGCTGGATGCGTTTGTGAAGGAAAATTGCAAGAGAGGAATTGATTCTTTTTCGATGAGCCTTAAAGAGAGAATGAAAGTTTAATAAAGTAAATGTTTATTCTTGACAATTGCAGTGCCATCGTTCACGTAGTTTCACGCCTTCGATGTTTCGGAATGTTTCGGAATGAGATCGAATTGTCGAAATTAAATTTTTTCGAGTCTTCACGAAGCACCCGGTGTTACGTCTTGTGAGTCGTAACATCCATATACAGAACATATAAATATCTATAAAATAAATAAATCACACATTGATGGACGCCCCAGTGACGCTTGCCGACGTTGTTGATTTGCTGATTGAGTAAGCTGAGCGCCTTACTCCTGTTCCGCATCCGAGTGGTTGTTGACTGTTGGCCTTAGGGAGGATCCGAAGCAGCTCCTTTGCCAGGAAGAAGTCGACGGCCGCCCGCGAAATCTCGAAGAAATCAAAGCGCGAAGCCACGAGTCGTTTGCGGCGCTGCAGGTGGGCTCTGAGTGGACTTTGATGGACTCAACAGAAAAACAAAACCAAAAACAAAAACAAAAACAAAACAAATCAGAGCGACGTGGAAGCGCTGCTCTTTCACGCCGCCGCAAAACTCGGAAAAGACGAAAACGCGGCGGCGGCAATTCTGGCTGTGCGCCAAGTGATGCGCCTTGCGGCTGACGAATTCCAAGTCGCGAAGGACAAAGGCGTTGGCGCGAAATACTCAGTGAAGGACGGCGACTCGTTCGGGGGTTTGTTGCGCGCGAGTGGGTGTGGCGGGCGCTGACTTGCTCCACCGTATCAAGCACAGAAAGTGTCGCTGGCGCGCAGGAATATCGACGGATCGCTTCTCTTTACGAATGCGTACTCGGGTATCTTACCCGAAGACTTTTATCGGGTTTCTGGTAACTTTCGCACGTGTAATCTTCCCATTGACGAACTCACCCATTTTCATATTTCCAGAGATTGACGACAACTTGACTCCTGTATATATCCACCCTAACTTGGAACTCAGCAAAGCTCAAATTCCTGATCTGGGCGCTGTCTCTCGCTTTGACGGCGTGAAAACCAGCAAACATAAGCATTTGGGCATCTCCGCCATGCTCGCAGGTGAACTTACTGAACCGCTAGATGAAAAAACATACAGCTAATATCTTTCATTGTTGCAGTTGATTTCGCAGCATACGACCCATTCCAGTCATTTGCTCCCCAGTTTGATTCTTCGAACGCCTTGATATCAGTCAAAGAAACGATTCAAATGTACAAACCCAGACGCAATATCAATCCATCCAAAATCAATTTGAAGGAACTTCCACTTGGTCTTGGAGATATCGAATTGAATCCATCCATCTCTGAAGCTGATTTATCGGCTGCTCGCGAAATTCTTGCTGCAGAATCTATAAACGTGGACGAAGCTGCTAAAAATCTGGATCCTGTACGAGACCAGATACTGAGTCAATTGACTACTTCAGCATTGTACAACTTGAATGTTCTTCAAGACCATAAAATTGTAAAGAAGACGATGGGAATCAAGGCTGATCAAGATAAACTTGGTACGCACCTTTCTTTTTTTGTTTTTTCCTTTTTCGTTCTTTCAAATCTTGTAAGAATGAAATGTGACCCTTTCTGTTTCGGCAGCTTTGAAAATTCAACATTCGTTGCTACACTCTGTTTTGAAATCAAAGTCAAAATCTCTAATGAAGGCATCAGTATCTTCTGCACGACATGATGTTTTAGAGCCAGTCTTCAAAGGCATGCTTCACCCTGGAAACAAATTGAAGTGATTCCTACGTTTTTCTACTTTAACCCATAAATTATAACAAGACTTGGCATGAAATACATGTTGTACCACATCCATAATCTGTTGTTTTTGAATGAGAAATCGATGTATTCCTTGTCAGCTGATCCATGAAAATGACGCTTTGGCAACAACATCTCGGGCATAGTTTCAAAACTTTTTATTTCGCTGTCATTTGCCGGTAATTGTGACGGTCCTGCTTCTCAGACATCACAAAGTTAGAACTTCCGGAGAATGTTGCCGAATCAGCTTTAAAAATTCACTGGTCCAGTGCCAGGCATTTTCGCTATTGATCTCGAACACCTCATCCTTTCTCTCAACAAACTGTCAGGATAAAGTTCACGGGTGGATCAGTATCAAAACGCTTGACTTCGAATATAATGCGCTTACTCAAATACTACTTCCGACTTGTAGATTGGAGAACACGTGTGCTTTCTGCTTTCGCAGATGTGGTTTATTTTTCCACAAAAAGGTTTTTGCAAAATTATTGAGGTTTTTGCAAAATTATTGGCTTGGTACCCGTTAAAATGCCCCAGCTAGTGCGCAACTTCACTTCAGTTCTCCTGGAATAGTCTGTGTGGAAGCATCTACCAGACGTTTTCATTCGCTTCCATTGCTTTTACTGCTCTTGAAAACCGTTGAAAGATCCCTCAAACCTCAATCAAAGCGAACAGGTCACGAAAACTTTCCTCCGCTGCTGCCACCGCCGAGACAGGCGCACTTTCGCACACAGCCACGAGGAGCTCGAGATCCGTCCCGGCCACCGAGTCCGGAAGGGTGGGTTGGGGAACCACTTCTGCCACCACTTCCAGCATGACAATGTGTTTCGGGAGCTGCTGGAACGGCTTTTGCGAGACACTTGAGTCTCGGCAGTTCCCGATTCCACCAGTGGAAGGCTTGCCACTGGAAGCAGCCCAATCTGGCTCTTGAGGAGTGCCACTTCGGTCAAAAGCTTACACACTTTTTTCTGGGCTTGGGCTTCCACCTCTTGTTCATCTTGGGCTTTTTGAGTAGTATCCTGATAAAGAAACAACATAAAAACTCAGTTAAAATCATATTGAATGCAAAAAAAAAAAAAAAAAAAAAAAAAAAAAAAAAAAAAAAAAAAAAAAACTTGAAGAAAGAAAACTCACAAGTTTCAAAATGGCGGAATGATGGATTTCCAAATCCAGGAAGTCGCTTTTTAACTTCAATATCTCTCTTGCCCCCAACTCCTCGAATCTTGTCATGCGGACAAGATCTCTGGTACCGCAATTTTTTTGTGGTGCATTGCTAAATAAAATAAAATAATAATAATAATAATAAATAAAAACTCACTCTTCCAGGTCGCGTTCGCGTTCCAACGCCTCCCTCAGCTCGCGACACTCCTCTGCAGATTGGAAAAAAAAAGAGTGAAACAAACAAACCGCAGCACTGCGCCGCTCTTTCCTTCTATAAATATTAACTTCCAGTCCTTGATAATAAGCTTTAATGAATTGTGCCGCTGGCATTATAATGGAGAGACTAATCTTTTACTTTATACCATTTTCATATTCAACAGCCAAAAAGAAAACGAAACAATGAAAATCAATCAATGAAAGAGATATAAACAGAAAAAAAATTCGCGTCGAGCCTGCGGTTCAATTGATTAGTTGGAGTTTGGAATCTGAAAAAACAAGATGGACTCACTAAAGGCCCAGACAGCGATAAATCCAAAAATGTTTCAAATCATAAAAAAGGACTTGCTTACCGCATAGGAACAGGAACTCAAAACGAAAAAAAGAAAGAAAAAGAACCCGGTGACTAAAGGTCAACCAGGAAGTTGCTGGCCAAATTTTGGTTGGATGGTGCGCCCTCTCGCAAGGATTAATGAGGTCCTATAATGGCAACAGTCGGTTCCAAGGAAGCGAAGCTGGACCCAAGTAGCTTCTTGCTCTCCCGATGCGAAAGTGACCTGACGGAAGAGCGGCGGCACCATTTTTGATAATGGCATTTTGGCAGTAGTGGCAGTGGCAGCGACGGTGGCGGCGGCCGAAACAGACCCCTCCTCTCGCCAGGATTAATGAGGTCCTTTAATGGCGAGAGTCGGTTCCAAAAAGCGAAAGATGAGACCCAAGTAGCACCGGCGCTCTCCAGGGGTTAAAGAGACCTGGCTGGAGAATGGAGACACTACTTTTGATGAAGATGATTGGAGTTTTCCAGTGGTAATGGCTACGGCTGCGACAGAACAGACCCCTCCTCTCGCCAGGATTAATGAGGTCCTTTAACGGCGGGAGTCGGTTCCAAAAAGCGAAAGATGAGACCCAAGTAGCACCGGCGCTCTCCAGGGGTTAAAGAGACCTGGCTGGAGAATGGAGACACTACTTTTGATGAAGATGATTGGAGTTTTCCTGTGGTAATGGCTACGGCTGCGACAGAACAGACCCCTCCTCTCGCCAGGATTAATGAGGTCCTTTTATGGCGAGAGTCGGTTCCAAAAAGCGAAAGATGAGACCCAAGTAGCACCGGCGCTCTCCAGGGGTTAAAGAGACCTGGCTGGAGAATGGAGACACTACTTTTGATGAAGATGATTGGAGTTTTCCAGTGGTAATGGCTACGGCTGCGACAGAACAGACCCCTCCTCTCGCCAGGATTAATGAGGTCCTTTTATGGCGAGAGTCGGTTCCAAAAAGCGAAAGATGAGACCCAAGTAGCACCGGCGCTCTCCAGGGGTTAAAGAGACCTGGCTGGAGAATGGAGACACTACTTTTGATGAAGATGATTGGAGTTTTCCTGTGGTAATGGCTACGGCTGCGACAGAACAGACCCCTCCTCTCGCCAGGATTAATGAGGTCCTTTTATGGCGAGAGTCGGTTCCAAAAAGCGAAAGATGAGACCCAAGTAGCACCGGCGCTCTCCAGGGGTTAAAGAGACCTGGCTGGAGAATGGAGACACTACTTTTGATGAAGATGATTGGAGTTTTCCAGTGGTAATGGCTACGGCTGCGACAGAACAGACCCCTCCTCTCGCCAGGATTAATGAGGTCCTTTTATGGCGAGAGTCGGTTCCAAAAAGCGAAAGATGAGACCCAAGTAGCACCGGCGCTCTCCAGGGGTTAAAGAGACCTGGCTGGAGAATGGAGACACTACTTTTGATGAAGATGATTGGAGTTTTCCAGTGGTAATGGCTACGGCTGCGACAGAACAGACCCCTCCTCTCGCCAGGATTAATGAGGTTCTTTAACGGCGGGAGTCGGTTCCAAAAAGCGAAAGATGAGACCCAAGTAGCACCGGCGCTCTCCAGGGGTTAAAGAGACCTGGCTGGAGAATGGAGACACTACTTTTGATGAAGATGATTGGAGTTTTCCAGTGGTAATGGCTACGGCTGCGACAGAACAGACCCCTCCTCTCGCCAGGATTAATGAGGTCCTTTAACGGCGGGAGTCGGTTCCAAGGTTTCGAAGTTGGGCCCAATTGGCTTCCCGCTCTCCCGGGGTTAAAGAGACCTGACGGAAGAGCGGTAGCACCACTTTTGATGATGGAATTTTGCTGCTTTTTTTCCCAGTGGTGTTGGCGGCGACGGCGAAACAGTCAGACCCCTCCTCTCGCCAGGATTAATGAGGTCCTTTAATGGCGAGAGTCGGTTCCAAGGCTGCCGGTTCCAAGGTTGCGAAGTTGGGCCCAATTGGCTTCCCGCTCTCCCGGGGTTAAAGAGACCTGGCGGAAGAGCGGTAGCACCACTTTTGATGATGGACTTCGATGGTTTTTTTCCAAATAGTGGCGGCGGCGGCAGCAGAAATAGACCCCTCGTTTCGCCCGGATTAATGAGGTCCTTTATAGCGAGAATCGGTTCGAAAGTAGTGCTTGAGTCGTGGTAAGATATCCAAGTAAGTCCCCACCCAACTGGGGTTAAAGAGACCTGACTGGAGAGAGGGAGCAGACTTTCGGGGCTAACGATAAGATTGTTTCTGTGTACTTTGACTGGCATCCACTTTTCTGACTCTGGATATTCTATTGCAGTGATTGGTGGGATTCACAGGACCCCTTGGAACTCCCCATATTTCAAGCTTCCATTTGTTTCTTTAACTTGGCGATTTTGGTGAGATTCACGAGACCTCATGGAACAACTCCCCACACATCCAGTTTGCAGTTTTCAAGATCCAACACGGCGATATTTGATGAGATTCACGGGATCTCGCGGAACAACTCCCCACAACAGTGAAATAAAAAATAGTCCCGAATCCCCCTCATCCCCGCTTTCCCTCTCTCTCCAAGATCATTACTCTGAAAAGAGGTCATCCAGATCCTCTTCCGTCATGTCCTCTTCAGGCTCAATGGCATCGAGAATCTGACGTGCCTCAGACAGCAAAGTGAGCGCAACGGGAGCCTGCGCCTCGATTTCGGCAAGACGGTCAATTTCCTCCATTGCAAGAGGCAGAACCACAGCCTGGGCGCAGCAGACACTGGCAAAGATATCCAGTGAGCTGGCTTCTTCCGCCGACCGTGCCACCACCGCCACAGCTGGTCCATCGAGACCCTGCTGGCTAGGTACCGGGCTCCTCCGAGCTGCCAAAGCGAGGCGCTCCACTCTTGCCGCCCAGCTGTATTCCTTGCGAGCAACTCGCAGCACCGTTGGTGGGTCTTCGACAGTCCCCATCACCACATCCTCATCAGCTTCCACTGCCACGGAAACCTCAAGACGCGCAGCCGTCTCTCGGGCAGCTCGAGCATGGCGCTTGGCTATTGAAGCGGGCTCGCGAAGCTGGCGGCGCTTCAGCGATTCCGCCAGTTGAGGCCTGTCTTCAACAGCAGCGGCTTCCATCAAGCCCTCATCTTGAGTTGCTGCCTCCTGCATGACAACATCAGCGTCCCCAAAAATAACCACCGCTTCGTGGGCCACACACGTCTCCATAACCGGAGAAGTTTCACAAAACGCGAACAGGTCTGTGTCAGCAGTAGCATCAGATGCCACCAAGGATTCCTCGGCAGCTGGCGCAACAACGTCCAACACATTGCCTTGTAAGCATGCTGTCAACATCGCCACCATTGCTTCTTCGTGGTCTTCAGCTTCCGCCATATCTGCCGCCCAGTCATTCCCAAAACAACAAACTGGCGCCTCGGTGTCCGGCATGTCGATAAACATGGCATCCACATCATCTCCTTCTCCTTGATCTCTAAAGATGGCGAGAGAAACCAAATCAGCCGCGGTGCTCAATTCCGCGGATTGGTGGACAGTGGTGGTGGAAAGTAGTAGTAGTGGAAGAGAAACCAACTCAGCCGCGGTGCTCGGTTCCGCGGATTGGTGGGCGGTGAAGGTGGAAGGCGTTAGTGGTGTAGGAGAAACCAACTCAGCCGCGGTGCTCAGTTCCGCGGATTGATGGACAGTGGTGGTGGTGGTGGAGGATGGAGGTGTAGATGGTAGTCTGGCAGCAGCAGTAAAAGCGGTTCTGGCAGCAGTTTCCAAACACTCAAGACTTTGCACGTGTTCCTTGACAGATACAGAGAAGTAAACAGCTGGCGCAGCAGCAATATCAGCAAACGGCGCGGGACTTGGAACTAGAGCTTCAGCCACAATAGACTTCTCCACAGGGGGAGCAACGGCATTCTCAACAGATGAAACATCTTCCGCAATAGCTGGACATGATAGCATGGAAGAAACTTCAACCAATACGGCAGCTACAGGCGATACCGTGGCGATGATGTCGATTGCAGCAGGTTGTGGAGTGAGAACCTCAAACTTCGGCAATGAAGCCGGCGATTCTGGGAGGGGTGGCAAGTTGGCAATAAGCGCATCCATGTTCTGAGGAACCTCAGACACTAGCGAAACAGTTTCGTCGATGGGCGCACCAATTTCCAAAGCTATAATCGTATGTGCGGCCGATGGCACAAGTGGCACGGCTGCCACTTGGAAGAGCTCGACTTTGCTCTTCAGGGCAGTAATTTCGGCCAGCAATGCAAATGCCGCGTGCTGCGAAATGCTGCGCTCCCAGGTAAGCTGAGAAACGAGGCTTTCCACTTTGGCCGTTTGTGCGGCACCCTGAAAAAAAATAAATACAAAAAAAAGTGCTCAGTGAACAAAAACTCAACAATGAACTACTGTAAATAAAAAACTCACCAGAATGGATGCCGCAGACACTTCTTGGTCAAGGCCGCGCGCCTCGCGGATCAGGATGGCAAGCTGGGCCGCCGTGTCCTTTTCCTTCACCGTCAGCCGAGCCAGGTCCCTAATTAGGTTTTGTTTGTTTGGTTAACCCCCACACTGAAAGAAAATAGAAAACCCCGAATACGCACTCAGAAAGGTCCAGCTCGCGGTTTCTCGATTCCGCCAGTTGGTGCTTGAGACTGCAGCGCTCGCCTGTTCGAAGAATAAGTTAAAAACCAGCATGCACGAATACAAAAATAAAACATCCCCAAAAATAAAAAACGCACGCGTTGCTTCTCTCAGCTGTGATTCCGTCTCCACATGTGCGGCATTCGCAGCGCGCACTTCGGCCTTTAAATTGCGGTTCTCGGTGCCAGTTGCTCTTGATTCCGAGACAAGGTCCGCATTCGCCTCGGACAAGGACTGGCACTTTCTGACAAGAGCCTTTTGGTCTTTGGCGAGGCCAAAGTGGTAGTGAGCGGTGAAGGCCTGGTGCCAGGCGGCAGCGCAGGCGGCAGCGTCGCAGGCGACAAGCGCGGCAACAACTGCAAGTAAAACGACCTGAATAAAAGTAAAGAGAAAAGAGAGTTAATAAAAGTAAAGAGAAGAGAGAGTTAATAAAAGTTGGTGCTGGTGGTGGTGTGGGTTTGAGGTGATGTCAGTTGGAAGACGCGTCCGTCAGTCAGTCATTCAAGTTGGAGAATCAAGCATTTTAAATAACACGTCCATGCCAGCAGAGTGCCCATTCGCTCAGGGAATCCCAGTAAAGAGCGAGAAAACGAAGATGAAAAAAGAAGAGGAGAAGTAAAGAAGGAAGTCCCGAAGAGCGAATATTGCGTGTGTGTGGGGTAGTTGTAGTAGTAGCCTGTAATCAAGGGATGAGTGTGGGGATATACTCACTTCGAAGAGAGCGATAATAAGATCAAGTGGCATTAAAGCTCTTTGAGAAGTCATTTTTTATAATGACAAAGAAGGAAGTTGCTGTCGACTTGGAGGAAAAAACGGCCTGTCAAAAAATGTCGGGGTTTGAAATAAAAGTAAACAAACCCCGCTCACCTTTCTTTTGAAGGAGGAAATGGGTTCCAGCGAGGGACCCCACTTGGTGGACTCTTTTCTTCAAGAAAAGCGTGATGGTAATAACGGACTGGCTTTTAGAAGGAAATGTTTCGAGTGCCAATTCATAGTATCAGCCCGAGTTTTGAATCAAACATTGGATTGGAGAGCAAGAAATCGTATCGTATTATCCAAGAGTCCTCCGTGATGTACTAGTTTTCTCTTGTGGGATTCCCAAAGTTCGCTCTCTCGCAGGGAGGATATTCCAGACAAGAGAAAACATCCGAGTGATCAGACGAGTCTTCAATCACGATCAATATGAATTGGGTGCTGTTTCGATGAACGGTCATGCAGAATTTTTCGGTACAGGAAAGGAGTCTCGTCGATGTTAGATTCCAGAAAAGAGCGTGATTTTTTCAAGACAGATGGCATGATATAGACGATACAAAGATTATATTCGGACTGAAAGACGGGTTGTGTGACTATCGACGTGGGTGGAAACAAAGCATCCCAAAAGTCAAGCAAGAAGAAAATTAAGGGGAAAGTAGAATATCAGGTATAAATTTAAAATAGCGGTACCTTGCACGCTTCAAAGATCAGAAAAAACGGTTTGCAGAGGTATCATGTCAAAATGTATGGTTTCGGTGGACACTTGCTTTGTGGAGAATTTTGGGCGGGCTCAATGCTTGGGTTGTTGAAATTCATGTAGAAATTCAAGAGAAATTCAGGGATAAATTAATGTTCATTAAAATAAAAATTAAAAAACCGAAAAGAAAGTATAAGCGAATAAGCATTCGATATGATTCATTTCTGTTCGCAGAGAACAAAAATAAAAAAAAATTGAAAAAAAATAACAGGTTTATAACGAGTAAAAGAAAAAGAAAAGAATTAAAAAATAAGAAGAAAGAAGAGAAGTAAATGAATATCAGTTAAATATATCAGAAAATAAATAAGAAAATGTCGACAACCACAGCCAATGCGACGAAGCGCAAGACGCGCAGCAGCCGCAAGCGGCGGTCTCAGACTCAGAGCCAGCCTCAGTCTCAAACACAGTCTCAGTCTCATACACAAAAACCAGAACGAGTTTTCCGTATTCCACGAAGAATTCCAAGAAGACCAAGAAGAATAATCCGAAGAAGACGAATACTCCGAAGAAGAAGAAGACGAACCCAAGGAGGAGAGAACGAAGCGACGCTGTTTTCGCCGTACGAAGAGCAGAGTATGGAGTGCTTCTACGGGGTCAGGACGTTCGATGTACGGGACTGGGACTGGGTCGCACGAGAGATCATTCTTCCACTTCTTATCGCGATATTACCGATGTCGGTTGTAGGAATCTGCAGCAGTCTATTGATAAGATAGTTGAAGTGATGTAGGATTTGAGGAAGCAACATTTTGCTTAGAGTACTATTGATTTGGGATCGTATCAAGAGTAACGCGCCGGATCCAATGGGCGTCAAGCAGTCCATCTTCGGGTACATGCCGAAGTGTCGAATACATCCCAAAATTTAGTCAAGTGTGTGATATCCAGTCTACTTTACAGTTTGACAATGGATGTACTCCACAACTTTCGACAAATTGACTGCTTTTCCGAAATGGGTGCTATGCAGGTATTAAACAGTTATTGCGCTTTTATTTTTGTCGTTTAACGAGCAAGACGTTTGATGACTCTTGATAGAATTCCTTCATCAAACATTATCATTGTACGAAACCCGGCAGATTCCACAAGTCTTTGCGTTGATTTCCCAAACAGTACAAAACAACACGACCCAAAGTCAATGAAGCAGCGAATAATAAGCCTCTAGTCACGAGAACTATTTGCTTAAAGCAAAGCGGGCTACATGGATGCAGTTTCTGTGTTTTAGGGATGATTTGATTGGGTATAAAATGAGTAGACTTTAGCTCCACGAAAGTCAAACAAATAATAAATTGTTTATTTTTGACAATATTAATATTTAATAAATATTATTTTGTTGCAGCGAGCAGCTTTTTCCGAACAGCATTTGATTAAAAATGGACCACGGAGCGACAAAGAGCGGCAGCGGCAGCGGCGGCGCGCGTGGGGCGGCAAGTCCGGGGCGTGGTCCGGGGCAGCCAGGCGCGCCTAGCAACGCGAACCCGTTTCTGCCGCTGGGCTTTGCGAGCCAGAGTGCTCCGAGTGTGCTTGGACTTGGAATGAATCTGGCGGGTTTGGGCGGACTGAACAGTGTGGGAGTGAACAGTGTGGGAGTGAACAGTCTGGGAGTGAACAGTCTCGGGTTGAACAGTCTCAACAACCTGAGTCTGCTGGGTCTCAACCCGCAAATGCATCAGAGCCTGCAAAATCACCTCAACAATGCAAATCTACTGGGAAACAATATCTCTTTGTTCCTTCAACAGCAGCAACAGCAGCAGCAGCAAAATAATGTCCAGCAACATAATGTCCAGCAACAAATCAACCAGCAAACGCATCCATCAAATACCACACAACCACAAACCATGTCTCTTCTCCAACAGCAAATGCAGGTGCAAAAGCAGCTAATGGCGGCTCAAATGCAGTCCCAATCGCAAATGCCAACTCTGCAAAATCCACTTGCAGGAATGTCCTGGCAGCAGCAAAAACAATCAATACCAGCAGCCGAACAAAAAGCTGCACTCGCTTTAAACGGATCTCTTGGAATGTCTGGAAAAGGTGGCAGCGCATCGAGTAGTTCTGATTCTCTTGCTCCTCCAAATACAGGCATCATTAATTCAACAACTGGACTGGACAGCAACTTTGACTGGCTCTTTGATTCCAACGCGTCCAAGGTTCGTTTTACTGGTTTCATAACTCCCCATTCATACCATTTAAACGTTCAAACAGGCTGCCACGAATCTGTCTCTTGCCAACAATAGTATCACTCACAACGTCGCAATCGCCAGCGAAAGTCACACCTTACCCAATCCGCTAGTGCCACAGTCAAAACCCGATTTGAAGCGAAAGCCAGACGATGCGTCCAACAGTGATAAACGCCCCAAAACAGAAGCATCTATGACTTCAAAAAAGCCTTCTATGGATGCTGGAGATGTCATGCAATACTTGTCATTTGACTCTACTCCACCTGACACCACCACCAACGTGACGCCCCCGAAAATTCCTCGAAATCCGCTGAAACCAAATACGGATGCTGTCCCAACCAATGTCTCCAATCCGCCGACTTCCACCCCTTTGGTCACAGAGAAACCAAAATCCGCGTCACAGCTCTTAAATTCCGCTACACCTCCAGTCGCTCAAACTCTTGCACAGGCCCCGGCATTAGTACAGAATCGACCCACAGGATTGGCCCTTCCAACAGGAGGTGCACCTGCGAACTCAAACATTCAACAACAGCAGCCTCAAACAGTACAACAACTAACCGATTACCTGAG
The DNA here is from genome assembly GCA_025765595.1 of Obelidium mucronatum. Classification (NCBI taxonomy): domain Eukaryota; kingdom Fungi; phylum Chytridiomycota; class Chytridiomycetes; order Chytridiales; family Chytriomycetaceae; genus Obelidium; species Obelidium mucronatum. The sequence goes on along the minus strand of JAIVFH010000138.1, from coordinate 7,397 downwards.
CCGGCTCAAGGAAAATCACTCTAGCCTATCGGCTCAAATCGAGCATCTAACGCGCATGCTCGCCGGAATCGGGCCAGGAGAGGCTGCAAAAGAAGCCGCAGTAAAAGGCGAGATTCAAAAGATTTCCGAACGGCGGAATATGGTGGCGTCAATGATCCAAAAGAGCTTGCTTCAGATTGGACAGATGAAAGGAGATGTGGCTGGGATTATGGCGGCCATGAGTGGTGGAGCCAAGCCAGGGATTCCGAATCCAGCCGCGGGACTGAATGTGAATGCGGCTGCGATGGCTGCCATGCTTCAGCAGCAGCAGCTTATGCAGCAGCAATATTTGGTGGCTCAGCATCAGCATCAACTCTTGATGCAAAAGTCGAAACAAACGCCACCGCCTGTGCTGAATCCTCGGCCGCAACCTGCGGCGCCCCCGCCGCCTCCATTATCTGTGGATATCCTCTCCAAGATTGAATTTGACTCTCGCTTAAATCAGTCATGCGATGCTAACGGTGTTGCAAAAACAAGAGCCCAAAAAATCAACCAAAAATTCGTTGATTACTATACCCTCTTTTACGTAGTCCTGGATTTTGGAGGCTTTGAAAAGGTGCGATTTTGGATTTCGTTATTTATTTTATTATTTTTAATTTTTATTTGTTTTATTTCAATACGCTAACTACGGGTTTCAATAGGCATCTACAGAACGGACTTGGAAAGCGATTGCTGAACGAATGCAAATATTGGCTCCAGTTTCCGCCCCGGGGGCGCTCCGGAAATATTATTCCAACTATTTACTGGCCTTTGAGAAAGAACTGTATCCAAACGCAAAGGATTATAAAGGGGCGAATCCGCGATTCATACCTCCAGGAATTATCGGTATTTACTCTTTTTTTTTGTTTGTTGCTTTTGCTTGCTCACTGAGTTGTTTCCAGGACCCGAAGTGGAGGTTCCTGCTCCAACCCCAACTGCGAGCTGGCAAACGCCGCAAGTGGGACAAGCAGCATCTAATCCAGCAAATCCAATGATGAGCGCTGGGTCTGCTATGTCCAATGAGCAGAGGCAGAGAATGGCACCAGTTGCGCCTTCAGTATCGCGTATTCCCAACAAACCCCACACGCCAGTTCCGCCCGTTGCTGGTACTTTGATGGCGCCGCCAAGGGCGAATTCCGTAGGCTTGCAAAATCAACAACAACTTCAGCAAATCCAAAAAGGGTTCATGACTTACGGCCAGCGTCCGGGGATTTCATCTCAAATGGCCAATGGGCGAACCAACCTATTGGATGCATCTCCAGCCATCGCTGACGTGGATCCAGTTTTGTTGACAAAAAAGTATGGCGGGATCGAAGTGGACAAGATATATTCCGTGGTTCCCAGAGTGAAGAAAGTCAACAAGAACAACCTTGGTTGGTTTTTTTCTTTCGTTCATTTTTACTGGATATCGACATACCAACATATCAAAATCCAATTTTTTTGCAGGAGCTGTTGATTTATACAATATAGCAATGTCTCTGCAGTCCCCATCACCTATTGAGATTGCATACTCTTTGAACGTGTTGACAGTCTTGTCGAATGATAAGGACGTGATTCTCCGATTCCCCGACTTTCCCCCACTTGGATACGCGGCCATTAATTTACTCAAAACAACCATTGCATCATTAGAAGAATTGAACTGTATACCGTTGGACGACGAATTCATACCTATTCGAACATTACTGCATTTCGAATCCGCGACTTCAGCTTGCACCACCGCAAATTTATTTTCAATCAATTCTTTGACGGGCAGCCATATGGATAAACGGAAAGCGTATTTGGAAAGACTCGTGGCGATATTGACTGTTTTCCGGAATTTGAGTGCGGCGACTGTGGAGAACCAGCAATGGCTGGGTAAGAATGGTGGTTACTTTCAAGCGGTTGTGGACGCGCTTCGGATATCTCCGTTTGAACCTGTTGATGACGATGCAGACGCTGTTGAAGACGGCGACTCAGTTTTTGATGCGTTTGGGTTGGATGATGACGATGATATCTTTTTGGATGACGTTCTTGGTTCGGAAGGGGCAGGAAAAAAGGAAGGGTCTTCCAAAGATCGGCAGTTGCTCTTCCAAGATGCATCCACCCTTATTCTGGAGGTACGACGGATAGCCTACGCGGCCCTCCTCAACATCAGCCTTCACGTCCAAGTCTCAACTCCCTCAAACGCACAAACAATAATCAGGGTCATTTCAGACGCCCTACAAACACACGCAGACTTTCTAGAGTCCCACCACCACGGCCCACAACTCGCAATGGCCTGGTCCAAAGACCCACCGTCGAACCGCCACCTAGGCGAAGACTTGCAACCATGGATGCTTCTCGAAGGATTTAACAAACTCACGATAGACATCAAGAATGCAGACTTGTTTGCAGAATGCCAGGGAGAGCTGGATTCGCTGTTGACTGTTTGCGTTAAAGTGTTGCCTCAACATGGGGGCTGGCCGCCGAATGGAACTGTGGATGATTCTGTGTGTTGGGAGCTGGCCTTGTCGTGTTTGTATCATTTGGTTGTGATGCTGGATGGCGCGCCTGGAGAAGTCGAGGAGGAGGAGGAGCAGCCTGTTGGAAGGGAAAGACGCGGGGTTTCTCCGGCGGCGGCGGTGTCGGTGGTGACTCCTGTTACACATGACCGCCCTTTCGCGTACCCCCCTCGAGGACCCAGTTCTCAGAAGCAATGTTCGTTCAGCAAATGTCCAATGCTGGTCCCACTGTTACTCAGTCTCATGCGGAAACCGTCGTTACCCTCAAACTACCCACCCAATTCATCCATTGAACAGCAATTCCATCCAATGTGTGTGAAAGCCAGTCGGATCTTTGTTGAAGCACTGCAGCGAGGAGGGGATGACGCTCGGAGGGTTGTCAAGCCGTTCGAGAGTAGTTTTGTTGGGATGGGGATTAGTGGTGCGATGGCTGGTGTTTCGGATGATGTTTGGCGGAAAGTTGGGGAGGTTTTGTTTTTAATGAATGACGAAGAAGAAACATGATTTTGTTTTGTTGACCTGTTTTTGATTGAGAATCTATTCTACATTCTTTCTTTGAACCATAGTAAAGGTATGTCTTCCAATTCAGAACCACCAACTCAAAGTGAATGCTCATTAATGGACATCCCTGAACCATGTAAGGCAGGAAACGCCTCCTGCGGAACAGGGTTCTCCACCACGCCAGGGAGAGGGAGTTGCACCCCCATCGAGCGTCCCAGCGTCGCAAGGTTGCACCTCGCAATCCTTCCACAAAGACCCCCCTCAGAGCCAGCATCTTGGAGTCCACACCACAATGAGTTTTGAAAACCGTGAGAGCGCTCGTAGGGGAAACGAATCGCCCCTTTTAAACTGCTAACCTCTTCAGCCCCCGAAACGGCTTGGAAACTCATCACTGCAGCACCAGCACAGACAGCCATGGAATGGAGGAGCCGCCAAGTCCCATAGTCTTGATTTCTGGATTAAATAAATACTCGGTATAAAAAGGAGTTAGTATGGAGCAAGGAACAAAGAAAGCGAGACATACCTGGGGACTTGCCCACAAGAAACCCCCTCAAAGCCAGCATCTCGGAGTCCACACCACAATGAGTCTTGAAAACCGTGAGAGGGCGCGTAGGGGAAATAAAATCGCCCCTTTGAAACTGCTAACCTCTTCAGCCCCCGAAACGGCCTGGAAACTCATCATTGCAGCGAAAACCCAAAGAGCTATGGATTCCATGGGTTGCCATGTGTATTCAGCTGACAATAAAAGAAACCGTTTTAGAATGCAAAGAAATTATTAAATAGTCAAGAAGCGATGGTTACCTTTGGGAGCACACTGCAACACATGTCTGAGCGGGCACCACAATGAGTCTTGAAAACCGTGAGAGCGCTCGTAGGGGAAACGAATCACCCCTTTTAAACTGCTAACCTCTTCAGCCCCCGAAACGGCTTGGAAACTCATCATTGCAGCGAAGACCCAAAGAGCTATGGATTCCATGGGTTGCCGTGTGTATTCTGTTGACAATAAAAGACACGGTTTTAGAATGCAAAGGGAGTATTAAATAGTCAAAAAGCGATGGTTACCTTTGGGAGCACACTGCAACACATGTCTGAGCTGGCACCACAGTGAGTCTTGAAAACCGCGAGAGGGCGCGTAGGGGAAACGAATCGCCCCTTTGAAACTGCTAACCTCTTCAGCCCCCGAAACGGCCTGGAAACTCATCACTGCAGCACCAGCCCAGACAGCCATGGAATGGATGAGCCGCCAAGTCCCATAGTCTTGATTTCTGGATTAAATAAATACTCGGTATAAAAAGGAGTTAGTATGGAGCAAGGAACAAAGAAAGCGAGACATACCTGGGGACTTGCCCACAAGAAACCCCCTCAAAGCCAGCATCTCGGAGTCCACACCACAATGAGTCTTGAAAACCGTGAGAGGGCGTGTAGGGGAAATAAAATCGCCCCTTTGAAACTGCTAACCTCTTCAGCCCCCGAAACGGCCTGGAAACTCATCATTGCAGCGAAAACCCAAAGAGCTATGGATTCCATGGGTTGCCATGTGTATTCAGCTGACAATAAAAGAAACCGTTTTAGAATGCAAAGGAATTATTAAATAGTCAAGAAGCGATGGTTACCTTTGGGAGCACACTGCAACACACTGTCTGAGCGGGCACCACAATGAGTCTTGAAAACCGTGAGAGCGCTCGTAGGGGAAACGAATCACCCCTTTTAAACCGCTAACCTCTTCAGCCCCCGAAACGGCTTGGAAACTCATCACTGCAGCACCAGCACAGACAGCCATGGAGTTCAGGAGCCGCCAAGTCCCATAGTCTTGATCCTATCAAGAACTCGGTATATGCTTAAGTATTAGTACACATTAAATGAAAACAAAATATGTAGAGGAAGTTTATCACGTACCTAAAGGCCCCTCCCGAAAGCCAAATTATTTTTTTGGTTTTCCAATAGTTGAAGGAATTGAATGGTAAAAAGAAATAAAAAAGACAGTAGCGGAACATAAAGTTTGCCGTCGCAGATCGGTTTGACCAGTATGGTTAGGTTTGGCTGGGACGAAGCTCCTGGAGAAAGTTGGGACGCATGCACCTGGAAATCGGGAACACTGGGGTACAGAGCGGGAGAGAATGCGTAATTATTAAATACAGCCCATTTATTTAAGTGGAGTCGGATCATAGAACCTAAGGAGTTGTTATGTCAGTGAGAATGATAATTCCGAAATGAGCCGAAAAAAAAAAAAAAAAAAAAAAAAAAAAAAACAGACGAAGAAATAAAATAACAACAAACCATGAAATAAAAATCGCAAACACCAAAATAAGGAACATTATACAAAGAATCCAAAGGATTGTAGCATGAGGTCTTCCAGGCAAGCTTTTCTAATGCTACGAAAATAGAAATAATGTCACGGAGAGAAGTCACTTGTGCAGAGCACTCACACCGTCACACGTAACAGCGCTACTATATTTATAGCTCGGCGCTTTTCATGAGGAGTCGGTGTTGAAGCTCGTGAATCTAAAAGAGCGGATGATGTTAAAGGGAAAGTCAACAATGATCGCACCATCGAGGGAAGCTCACAGTTCGGGTCCCTAAAAAGAAGAACGCGTTTCTTACGCGAAATAATGAAGTTTGGCGCCTGTTTGGGTGTGGCAGAGTTGGGTTGTGTTGAGAGGAGACACGACAGGTTTGATCATGAAACTGAACGAAGAACCTACCGATTAAAGGCAGAGTGGCTGTTCGAAAGGCGCTATCGTGATCAATGAGTCACGCCCAAGACGAAGGCGGGCTTGGGGAAGTTGGTTGTTTTGGAGGAGGAGGAACTTTGTTTTGAGGTTTTTTTTTCTGACAAATTTCTCGGACGGAACTCGAAGAAAAGACGGTTTGGTGCTTGTCGAGTTTAAAAAGGATCTTGCGATTTAGATGGCCGGTGGAAAATATTATTTTCGTTGTGGGCAGGGTCAAAGTAGTCCAATTCGATTGTGAGAAGCGTGATTTTGATTTATTTTGGGACTCGCTTTTCTTGTGATGAAGGAGGAATACCAAACCAGGATCTCGCAGACACAAAGTATGTATTCCACTTCATTGTATGTTATGCATATTCGAAAGTGCAAACTCTTTATTCCACACTTCGCTCACTCACAACTACAAAGACAATGAAACCACAGTAACAACATGTATTTTGAAAGAAATAACCCGCTCCTTCGAAAGAATAACAAGAAGATAAACAGCTAACGGCAATCGGACCACTCCTTCGAAATAATAAACAGTTAAAGGCAATCGGGGCAATTTGGAGGACACTTTTTTTGAATCTCAATATTCTTGTTGGTTGGAGCAACGAGTGGCGAGAAATCAAAACGCCGATTTCCATTCACAGCCACAAACTTCAAACGATTCGCTTGTCCAAGTTCATTGGGAAGTCTCCCAGAAAGAAGGTTGTGGGAAAGATCCAATTTGCTCAACTCAGGCAGCGTCGACAATACCGCTGGGACAGCACCTTCGAGCAAATTCGACTCAAAATAAATCACGGACAATACTTTGAGAATGAAAGCGTTTCCGAGAGTGTGCGGAATGCTTCCGCTCAATCTGTTGTTGTTCAAGAACAGCTTCTCGAGCCTTCTCATCGACACACCAATAGCATCGGGAATTTCGCCAGTGATTCGATTGTGGTCCAAACAGAGATTTCGGATACTTTGCCAGCCGTGAATCTCTGGCGAAATGGATCCCGACAAATCGTTGTGAGAAAGGATAAGATGTTCGAGTTTGGGGAAGCTTCTGAAAACATCAGGGATGGGACCCGTGAATCTGTTGTGACTGAGATCGAGCAGATTAAGGCAGTGTTTCAATCTGTCGAATGAATTGGGGAGAGCGCCGGTGAGGTTGTTGTGGTCGAGTTTTACTTGTTCCAACAGCGAGATGCTCGGGAAACAATTGCCGTCAAAATTTCCATCGACTTGATTATGACTGAGGGAGAGATATCGGAGGTTGGTGAGCTTGATGAAGCGCTTTGATATGGGTCCAGAGATATTGTTGTTTGACAGGTCCAGGCCCTGAGTTTCACCAAATCATACAATTCACGTGGAATAGCTGTAAGAGACGCGTCGCGAATGCAAATCTTGGTGAGTTTGGTTGCGATTGAAAGCGACGGAGGAATGACAGGGCTGTTATGATAACAGCAAGGTAAATGGACCAAATCCGACGCGTTAAATTCAGAAGCTGCCACAGCTTGGTATTCTGCGGGCCAGCAGCAAAGCCATGCGATGCTTTCGTACTTTGACCCTTTTTGCTTGCTGAAGTTTCTTTGGCAAGCTTCTCTGAAGGCAACAATATGCAAGTTTCGCGCATTGCACATTTGATTGGACGCGCGGCAAAGAAGGCGAAGCTGGAGCGAGGACGCGGCATCGCAGTATTCGA
>JAIVFH010000137.1:0-79050 GCA_025765595.1 Obelidium mucronatum | reverse complement strand
GAAGCTGACGAAAGTCCAGCACCAGAACCGCCAAAAGCCAAAATCGGAGTCACTCTTATTGCGGACAAGTTGACAAAGCGGCTTGTTGAAATTCCGTATGTGCTGGATCGGAAAGACCGTTATGTTTTAGGTTAGTGGATCCTTTCTTCCGCTGTTGTTTCCTCAAATCCTCAGAGTATTAACTCTGTTTTAGGTCCAAGTGACATCATCAAGGTCCTCTCAAGTCACGCAGCATTCCTGGCAAGGGGTATCTGCTGCGACTACTCTTCATTTGTAATTCAATACACAGCTGTCTTTGGACAGATTGACATCAAAGCCGGAAGCAGTGAGTGTGTTGTGATTTGTTTGAGCAGGGAAGGGGTTTTTATTCATAGTCTCGCAACCAGTGTTCGCTTGCCCTGCCGTTGTGACCCCACTGTCATTGCAATTGTATTCAACTCCAATGCTTCCAAGCTCTGGCTCCGGCAGCTCCCACGGTGATTTGATGGAATCAACTTCGACGCAGTCGTCAATCGTGTTTTGACCAGCGGGACGTTTGGGAGGAGTGAAGGAGAAGCAAGTCGATGATGTTATGAAGTATGCAATCATCTACTGCAAGCTGTTGGCTGAAGGGAACATACGGAAGGACAAGATCCCGGCAATGGTCAAGCAGGAGACCGGCTTGGTCAACTTCCCTGACAAGAAGGAGTCTGGACCACGTACTATAGCGAGCGGCACTCCCGATTTGGACCCCGATTCGGCCTCCTAGTCGGGAAACGATTTGGAGTCCAACTAGGGTCCTAATAGGGCCCTATTAGGAGCAGTCCCGAATAGGGGCCGAATCGGAATGGCCAATAGGCCAATTGGCGCTCCTAGCCGCCCCTTAATGTACTCCTAACCTGTTTCCAGTAGAAGATTTCTATTTTTTCCTTTTATTTGAAGGGGATTTCTTTCTCCTAGTCGGACTTCCGAATAGGACATAGCATTAAATGAGAAAATGCACATTAACTACTGAAAACCTTTTTAAAGATGGCTATTAGAACTCCTATTAAGAGCTAACAAATGCTATAAGGACAGGTCCGATTGGCTCATTTGCGATTAGGAGCGCCACTAGGACCCCTAATTGCGCCCTATTAGGCTCCTAATCGGTCCAGCTCCTAATAGGGTCCGATTCGGACTCCTAGTAGGACTCCTAGTCGGGCCCTAATCGGACCCCGAATCGCGCGTGCCGCTCGGACCCCGGGCTGGTCTGGACATGCGTACGTTGGGCTCCATTTGTACAATGAGGAGATGAAAAAGGTGATCGCATGTTTATTGAGTGTTATCTGTGTTTTCTGACTTTGCTATAGATCTTCTTGAAGTACAAGTGCTTCTTTGCGACATACAGCGGAATGACGTTTACTTTTGAATTAGCGAAACGTCATTTTGCTGAATGGACCAAAAAGCTGTTCCTGACGAAACCACAATTCTGGCAGCTTCATCCAAGCATTCAACCATCTGCACTTCTACAAGGCAGGGCAAAGCCGCCATCAGCGCAAGCCAGAGACGTATGTGGTGCTTCGGGCCTTTGCAAACAACCAACATGTCAAGAAGGCGTATTGGCGGGAGCCGCTTCAGGAAGGAAGCGCAAGCAAGAAGGCAAAGCGCTGATTGGGGGTTTTTTTATTTATTGTTTCTTCAATATTTTGTTAATTTGAACTTCGCGCATCCTTTTTTGTTTTTGTTTATTGTTGGTACTTTGGATTTTGTTTATTACTTTAAATACATATATTATGGTTTTAAAACTTTTCTGCTCATTGTTCTTACCTTTTTCAAAATAAAGTAACGACTAGCTTTCAACTGGCTCTCCACTGGCTTTCAACTGGCTTGCGGCCTGTGAACTAACTGCGATGCGGCTGGCTTTCCACTGGTTAGCAGCTCGCACGCAGGTTGCCCACAGGTCGCAAGCGGTCTGCTAAGCGGCCCGTTAGCCGCTCGCGAGGTCCGGTTCACTATGGTGGTACTTTCGCCTCCAAAAACCCACAATGGCATTTTTCCGAAATCCGGTTTAACACCAGTAAATCCTTCAATCGGTGTAACTTTTAAGTCCGCATACGGCGACCTATTTGCCACATAAGTCATACACGTCAACGCTTTACCCCAATACTTCAACGGTAGTTTCTTGGTGTCCAATAGCGCCGTGCGTGCCTTTTCGAACATCCGAATTGAACCTTTGGCAACTCCATTTTGTTCGTGTTCGTATGGAACAATAAACTGCTGTTCCACACCCAAATTGCAAATTTGCCCCCCTTGAATTCTTTCCCATTATCAGACCGAATACACTTTAACTTGTGACCCGATTGACGTTCCGCCCATGGTTGCCAAGCCTTGAAAATCTTGATAAATTGAAGACCAGAGCGTTGATTTACCGGAAATGAAAACCGCATTCCAGTACAATCATCCGTCATTTCCAACGCCAACGTTTCGCCATCCAACCCAGGTACATTGACAATTACCGATTAAATCCATCGGGTTCTTTGCACCCTCATTGGTTGATGCTTTAAAACTGCGTCGCTGATATTTTCCCTCCACACAAGCCGTGCAGAAGCCCAATCCTTTGTCCAAATCCTTTTTAGACAAGGTAAGTCTGTTTACCATTCCTTGCAAACGCTTCATATTGTCAAGACCCATGTGTCCCAAACGCTGATGCCACAATTTCAAATCAGCCGCTACTAACCCAATGTGCGAAGATGCACTTTTAGGTTCAATAGCAAGAATCCAGAGCCCGTCACAGAATGCATGAATTCCACGCCATTCAACATAAAGCGGCGAATTCCCTTTGACAACTCCGTTGTAACACCTTTCGCATCCAAACTTGATGTCGAAACGAGGTTTGCTGCCATGTCCGGTACGTGGTAAACCTTCTCCAAGGTAACAGTAGTCACAGAACCATCTGTCAACACTGACTTAAACTCCACCATACCCACACCGCTAATTTTTAACTCCTCATTGTTACCCACTTTAACATTTCCAACATAATCTTCATAAGATTTGAAGACCCGACGATGAAAACAGTAAGTTTTCGTTGCCCCCAGATTGTCGATCCATAAACCAGATCCAACATCCGATACCATCTTATCATTTGCCATGAATGAAAAGCTAACCGCCTTTTTCGCCGAATTTATCCTTCTTCACAGGTTGGGCTGTCATTGCCTTTCCCTTTCCACCTGCTGACCAATCCTTCCAACCAGGTTTTGGCTTACTTCTACAATCTTTCCAACGATGACCAGAATTTCCACATCAGGAAACATTCATCATCCCCTGCCACAAAAGGCCGTTTTGGCCTTTGGCACCTTTCAACGTCCCACCTTCACCACCATCCGACTTGCGTCTTAATTCATTCACATGTTCGGTGTTTTGGTAGACCTTCAAGATTTACATCAAAAGTTTGGTCATGCAAACATCCCTTTCTTTCTACATTGAATAACGTGAATAAATCTAAAATTTATGTTCTTAAAAGGTATGACTGAGTGCTTACTCTCACAAAGTAAACTGCCGCATGAGTGTTGCTACTCATACGTGCTGTTCTATGCAGCTTTTTTTGAAGAACATGTTGTTTCATTCTTTCCTGAAGGGAACACCATTCTTTGTGCTCTTTAAAAGACAGGCTGACACCGAAGCCACTCTCACTCCCATCTTTCATTGCTCCCTGGGCACTTGGTTCCGGATTACTACCAAAGTCACCACTTTTCCAGCACTGCCTTCTCAATTTTTTTGCCATCTTCTGGTTAAGCTTGGCAAGGACCCTTCAAAACTAGAGACATACGCTCAGTCACTTTGCTTCTTCGCAGTGCAGATTGCAACTCCAGAGAAATTAGGACTTAATGGGATTACAAAACTTGTAAGCACAAATTTTCTTTCTTGGGGTGTTTGCGATAAGTCAGAATTTCTATTTTGATTGCCAGAAAATTAAAAGAGACTGTCGTCTTTGTTTCCAAATTTAACCAGAAGATGTCAAAAGGAGACTGATTCTCATCATGAGTCTGCCTGCAATCTGTACTGCTTACTAGGCATTAATCAGGCTTTGACTCAATTCTTATTTTGCCTTCTTTTAGAGCTTCCATTATTTGTGTTAGTTGATGAAATCAATTAGACAGACGCTCATTCTGGTTTTCAGGTGGACAAGCATGACATGGCAGCAGCCGGAAAATTAAATCAGTAAAATATGATCACTCAGTTCAAAAAACCCTTCTTGAGACAGTTGTGTTGTCTGGAGTTACTTCAGTTTCCAAGTATTTTCCTTTAATTACCTGGGAAGCAACAGCTTGAACGTGTCCATTTTCTAAAATAGAACTATTAAAAACCCCCTTCTTAACCCTCAAACCATTTTAACAAGGTAGGATCATCTTTTCTATAAATAGAACTACAAGGAATTGGCCTTCAACCCCCTCAAACTCCCCCTTAACATGACAGGTTGACAAGCAACCTGCAATACTCCGGCCAAAGCTGCCAAATTGGTGGTGTCACAGCCCACGTACTATAGCGAGTGGCACTCCCAATTTGGACCCAATTCAGGCTCCTAGTCGGAAAACAATTCGGAGTCCGACTAGGGCCCAATTCAGGTCCGAATCAGAGTCCGAATTGGACGCTCCTAATGGGTCCAATTGGGTTGCTATTAGGAGTGAATAACACTAGTAGCACTCCTATTTGGAGCAAAAAATCCAATTAGGAGCAATGAAAAACTGTGTTTTTTTCAATTGGAATTTCTATTGGAGCCCCAATTGGGCCCCAATAGGCTCCGAATCACTCTCAGTCCGATTCAGATCTGATTAGGAGTCCGAATCGGACCCCAAATTGCGCGTGCCGCTCGGACCCCGGGCTGTCACAGCCATGGCAACATTGGGCTACACTCCCTACAAAATACAAGCCATCGGGCAGTTGGGATCTGATGCATACCTGCCTGACCTTACTTGAGAATAGCATTTGAAAGACGTGCTACTCTGGCTGCTGGCTTATTCACCATCATTTAAATCCCCTTTGGATGCACCACCATTGTGTCTTGGGTGGTTTGTGGGCTTTTGGTTCTCGGTTATGGAATCTAATGATTAGATCTAGGTTGCAGTCTGGCAGGGTATAGATGCCACTGCAATCCAGCAGTGCTTGCTCAATTTGATCCAGAGAAGCAAGAGTCTCAGCAGGAGCATGCTCTAATTGCTGTGATCAGGTCAATTGGGTTGCAACTCCAGAGAAATTAGGACTTAATGGGATTGCAACACTTGTAAGCAGAAAATTTCTTTTTAGGGGTGTTTGCAATAAGTCAGAAATTCTATTTTGATTGTCAAAAAATTAGAAGAGGCTGTCTTCTTTGTTTCCAAATTTAAAATCTTGAGGGATGACCAGAAGATGTCAAACATGCCAAAGCAGACAGACTCTCATCATGCATGTGTCTGCCTGCAATCCTTACTGCTTACTACTGAAAATAAAGCAAGACATAGGAGCATATCGAGTCCACTGGAGACATCTGAAACGCGGCCCCACTATTCAAACGGAAACTGTCAGAAACACGTGGCCAAAAAGCCGCCAAAACCAATGAAATAAGTTGAACTACACCTTCGCCGAATTTGAGGAAGATCCATCTGCTGGTTCTTCTGCTAAAAAAATGGAGTTGGCAGGGTTTGAAGATTGTTTGAAAATGGAAATTTTTTTATTTTTTATTTTTGAGAGTTCCGAGAGCAAGGCTGACACTGAGCCTATTTCAAGATATGTTCCAGTGCCGATTCAGTACCAAATAATAAAAAATGAAATCCACCGCCTTCGGCAATGTGAAAAAAGGAATCCACTGCCACAGGCTGTGTCAATGAAAAAAATCATAGCCTTCAGGGAAAACAAACGCCTTTGGCATAGAAAACTGCCAAGATAAAAACATCAGACAAGTTGGCAATCACAAAAGATATGAATTGAGAGATGTTTGAATGAATGGTCAAGTGAAATTTTTGACAAAGGAAAGGAGTCTCTTCAACAAGAGTTTAGATTCCAGCAAAGAGTATGATTTTGTAAGGACAGATAGCATGATTATAGATAGCATGATTATGGACAATGTTAAGAATATTCCTGGCTTTGAACGAAGGATTGTGTAACTATCGAAGTGGGTGGAAACAAAAGCATCCCAAAAGTCAAGCAAGAAGGACGTTACGGGAAAAATAGAATATCAGATGCGGTACCTTGCACGCTTGAAACATTAGAAAAAGCGGTTTGGAGAGGTGTCATGTCAAAAATGTATGGTTTCGGTGGTCGCTTGCTTTGTGGAGAATTTTGGCAGGGTTACTAAGAGAAACTCTAGAGAAATTCAGGGATAAATTTATGTTCATTAACAAAATTAAAAAACTGAAAAGAGAATGTAAGTAAATATTATGAATTTGATGTGTTTTATTGCTTTTTGTTCAAAGAGAATAAAAATAAATAAATAAAAAGGAAAAAAAAAAGAAAAAAAGAAAAAAATAACACGTATATAACAAGCAAAAGAAAAGAAAGAAAAGAGAAGAATTAAAAAATAAGAGAAAATAAGTAGAGAAGGAATTCACGCGTTGACGATTTGAGTGAACGGAGAAAGAAAAAATGTCGACAAGTCTGCGACCCACAGCAAATGCGACGAAGCGCAAGACGCGCAGCAGTCGCATGCGGCGGTCCCAGACACAGAGCCAGACTCAGTCTCAAACACAAACGCAGAACGAGTTTTCCGAATTCCACGAAGAAGACCAAGAAGACCAAGAAGAAGAATCCTCCGAAGACGAATACTCCGAAGAAGACGAATACGAACCCAGGGAGGAGCAGCGCCGCCGCGGCGGCAAAAACGAAGCGACGCTGTTTTCGCCGGACGAAGAGCAGACGATGCTGCGCTTCTACGCCGTGAGGACTTTTGATGTCCGCGACTGGGACTGGGACGCAAGAGAGATCAGGCCGGAGTTGCTGCTCTCCCAGCCTCAGTCTTCGAGCGAGCAAGACGCGTCGTCGAGAGCAGTCAGGGGCTCGAGCAAAAACAATGTCGTCAGCGTCAAAAACATTGACGCGTCGGATCCAATGGGCATCAAGCAGTCCATCTTCGGGTACTGCTTTATCTTGTTTTCTTGTTTTATATTCTGATTCTCACTCTCGCTTTGCAGAAAGAATCGCCCACAAAACATTGATCTGGACATTTACAAACGAATTCTCGTGTCGCACAAGAATTTTGATCCAAAAGTCTTTTTAAAGGCCGTTCATTCTTCTACTTCTTATCGCGATATTACCGATGTCGGTTGTAGGAATCTGCAACAGTCTATTGATAAGAGAGCTGAAGTGATGAAGGATTTGGTGAAGCAACATTTTGCTAAATTTGTTAACGCAAAGAGTACTATTGATTGTGTGTATAGTTTTCTTTTTTTCATACCGCCTAAGGCGGTTTTTTTCTTCGCGGAAGGGACCGCACCGCCGAAGGCGGTGTATTTCATTTTTTTTAATCTTTTTTTCTTTCACACCGCCGAAGGCGATGACTCTTTTTTTACCCCGCCGCCGAACACCGCCGAAGGCGGTGAATTTCTTTTTATTTTTATTTTTTGTTACTCACACCACCGCCTTCGGCGTTGAATCTCTCTTCTTTTCCCATCCAACAACCAACTCTAAACAAACAACAAGCTTTTTACGACGAAATGAAAACAAACAACTTGATTTCTTCAGAGACTCAAGGGCTAGCTCCATACGTCAAAAGTTTGGATCAACTCGCTGCTTCTGCCAAAGAGCTATACGGTCCCATGCTCGAACGAAAAGAAAAAGCTGATAAGATTAGGACTGCTCTTTCTTTATTGGATCAATGGAAGTTTTTTTTCAATCTTCCAAGTTCTCTCTTGGATTCCATTAAGAAGGTTGATTTCTTTTCTTTATTCTGATTTTTAAATGCAATACTAGGAAAAATATGATGCCGCTGTTCGAGATTACAACAAGGGCAAATATTTAATGTCCACTTCATTTGCTGGAATCATGGAAGAGGAAGCACATCCTGTCATTCCAAAGCAACAACATCAAAATCCAAACGAACCAAAATCAAGAGCAAGCGCCGATATCCTCCTCGAAGTTCCGGAAACGACACCACCAGATTCCATACCAACAACAACTCCTCCAACCATAACAACAACAACTACTCCTCATGTAGTCAATAATACCAACAATACACCCACTTCAACAACAAACGCTTTGCTTCCAGAAGCATATCGAGAAGTGTTTCAACACGTTTGGCGAGAAGTCGAGAATATCACTGAAAACTTTCGACAAAAGCTGTTAAACGATTTGAAATGCCCGGATCATACTTTGGATGTACAAGAAAGAGTTCTTCGGTACTGCATATAATTATGTTATTATTTCATTTCCAACATTTTTTATCCCCCTCCTATTTTCTGCATTAAATTCCCAGATACCTCGTTGATTTGAATCCGGACCAGGATCCTGTATGGTTTTACTTGAACCATCGCTATGAAACTATTATGCATCAACTGGCTGAGGCTTTTGAGAACCATTTAGGAAGGATGGAAGGTAAACGGTGTTGTTTTCAAAAAATGCCAACACCTGACCCTTTTTATATTGCATTTTTTGGAACACATGGAAAAAAAGGCCTGAAACAAGCATACAATGAAAGCTTAAAAGCACCATCCGCGTCCATTCCGCTTCCAAAGCCACATTACATTGGCTACCTACCAACCACGTACAACAACGAGTCCTCCGAGAAGCGAAACGACGAAAACAACGACGAATACTCTTCACCAGCCAAACTCAATCGAACACGACAAAAAAGCATGGTGTATGGAAGTTTGTTTTCCACGTTGGATGGATCGCTTGTGATTCGAAAGACGGAACGATTGAGTATCACTCAGTTTAGGAGAGCTGTAGGGAGAGTGCATTCAAAAGAGTACGAGACTGCATTTGGTAAATGGGAACATCTTTCTTCCTTTCTTCTTCTTTTAATTATTTTAATTTATAATTTACAATTTTTAACTTTTTAGTTGAAGAATACGACCTTCAGGCTTGGAAATCGACTCTGAAAGCCGTTAAAAATGTGTGCAAAATTCTAGTCAGTTCGATGCAGGACTTTTGGAGACTTTGCAAGATTTATAGTGAAGAGAGAATTAAAAAGGTTCGTCAAGTCCATAAAAAAGAACTCCCATCAACAAATCATGAATAGACCCAAACAAACTCTGAAACTGGGACAACACCAACCGCAAAACATAAACGGAGAGCAGATGTGAAGAAAATGCTCCACTGCCAAACAATGATCCGCCATATCATTGAATTATACTCGACAGTACTAGGCC
This sequence comes from Obelidium mucronatum, assembly GCA_025765595.1. Classification (NCBI taxonomy): domain Eukaryota; kingdom Fungi; phylum Chytridiomycota; class Chytridiomycetes; order Chytridiales; family Chytriomycetaceae; genus Obelidium; species Obelidium mucronatum. Next base: position 69,757 of record JAIVFH010000137.1, on the reverse strand, counting down.
ACTGTTTCCACACATCCACGCCACTCTCAGACCTCAAGAAACCTTCTTACACCTCTCTAAATAATTTAAATCAACCGGATAGCGACGCTGCGTCAACTCTTAACCCACAAGTTCAAGAAACTGTTAAAAGCCCAAACCTGTCAGCAGCACCGGCAACAACAACTGAAAACTTGTCGATAACCGATTCCCGATTACATCCCGCCGGATCCGCAACATCCTTCCACCACGGTGGAAGCGGGTCATCCTTATACCTCAACAAACAACACACAGCAACAACATTCCTGGAATCACAAACGCTGCTTACTCCCTCCGTCACAGTCCCGCCCCCCTCAAAATTGCACGGAGAGTTTCTAGCGACCTGTCACCCGTTGATGGCGTGTCACTGGGGAATCAAGGTTGTCAAGGAACTGGTTCATTGTTATGAAGAGTTGAAAGGGTTCAGGGTTGGTGGCGGCACTTTGATTGAAGAGAAAGTGTTGAGATGTGTTGGGGATGCTGCGGGGGAGGTTAAGGAGCGGTGTGTTGAAGTTGTGTGTGAGGGTTTGATGTTTGGTGAGTTTGTCTTCCTGCTAATTTTTTTTGTGGGAGCCACGTATTAATTTTACTCCCTTTGCATTGACAGAGTCGAAAAAGTTTTGCGAATACGAAGACTTTACGTTCGACATTGATCAACGAGACTCAACAATCTCAAAACACAACCCAAACGGCAGCCCCACACACCATTCCCCAACGACCCCAGCAACAAAACAACAACAACCAGCAACAAGCTTATACGAAGAAGATTTAACACAGGATGCAACCCAAAGCATCAAACTGTACTACCGGTTCCTCAAAACCGTCCTTTCAACACTCCATAAAATAGCTTCCGCCCCAGTATGCTCTGTGCTGGCCCCCGCCACGGAGGGGAACTCGTTCCAAGGATGTTCTGCAGGCGCAGCTCAAACCGCGCTCCAAATTTTCGGCGTATATGGTGATTCCGTCGGTGCCGGCGGCGGAGCGGGCGTGAAACATACGGCGCCGATTTCGTTTCACTATGACCCGCCGCCGGCGAGCAGTGCGGTGCCATATCCGGTTTTGAATCAAGTTGTGGAGGCGGTTTCGGGAGGGCTTTGTGAGTTTTTGGATGGTTTGGAGTGGCTTGCGACGCGATGGGTGGCGGCCGCGGCGGTAGCAGGGGTGGCGGGGGGGTTTGTGGTTGGAGATAGTGCGGAGAGTATTATTTTGTGGAATGAGAGTCAGTTGGAGGCGTTGATGCTTGCGCCGCATAAAAAGTTTCTTGGGGAGGGGGTTGGGGGGTTGGTTGGAGCCTCTGTTGTGGGTGGAGAGGAGGGCGGGTCGACAAAGCGGGTTGTTGGGGTAGGTGGTGGTTGCGGTGGTGGTGGGGGGAAGATTGTAGTGGATAAGAAGGGGAAGGTTATTGATGCGAAGAAAACTGTAAGGTTTTTTTTTTTTTTTTTGGTTCGCAAGGTGTTGATGCTCTCCAAAATAGGAACCACGTAGCCTGATTGTTTTGTGCAACCTATCGTATTTACGAAAAAATGTATTGCCCAAAATAATTGGATTGTTGGAGCTCAAGTTTAAATGTCATGTAGCAGGAGACGTGAATGTAGGTTTCAATAATTATTATATGGTATGGTATATACTGATTATCGCTGTAATAGTACTTGAATGAAACTTGCAATCATTTGAATCGAATGCTCTTTAATAACTATATTCGCCGCAAAGCTCTTCCTTTAAGTGCATTGGTCAGATCCGGAGTTTTGTACAGTGGGTTAGACTGGAATGCCCTGCAGAGACCTGTTGGTAAATAGACCTATTCCTTTAAAAATATATGAATTTGCTTATATTTTTTATTTTATTTTTACTGCAGATATTCGTCCCTATTGTCATGAAATGTTAATGTCCCTTGTTATGGTTCATGCAGAAGTGTCTGACGCATCCCAAAATTTAGTCAAGCATGTGATATCCAGTCTACTTCACAGTTTGACATTGGATCTACTCCACAACTTTCGACAAATTGACTGCTTTTCCGAAATGGGTGCAATGCAGGTATTAAACAATTATCACCCAACAGTCGCTCTGCCCTTTTTTGGTTGTTTAAACGAGAAAGACGTTTGATTTTTTTTCTTTTTTTTTTTTTGGTAGGCGACTCTTGAAACCGAATTCCTTCATCAAACATTATCAATGTATGAAACCCAGCAAATTGCACAAGTCTTTGCATTGATTTACCAAACAATACAAAACAACACGACAAAAGCCAATGAAGCAGAGAGTAATAAACCACTTGTAGCACCTGGCGGCGGGGTCACGAGAAAAGAAGAAGGTGTTGAACTAGTCAAGGAGTATTTGCTCAAAGCAAAGCAGGCAACATGGATGCAGTTTTTGTGTTTTAGGGATGATTCAATTGGGTACAAACTTGATGAAGATGTGAGTGATGTTGGGACTGATGGGAACAAAGAAAAATCCGGGGAACATGATTCTGTGCTACCAAAAGTTCAGAAACGTCTGTCTCCTGCACCAAAACTGGATGGAGAGAATGCTGGATCAAGAATGAGTGGAGTAGACTTTAGCAGATTGAGTTCCACGGCGTTTGGATCAAAATCAAACAAATAAATGTTCAGAGCAAAACTCCAAAATTTGTTTTTTTTTGACAATAATTTTGTCGCAGAGAGCAGCTTACAAAATGGAAAAGCAGAGTTCAGACAACATTGGGACAACAGGTGGAGCGGGATCTGATCCATCTAGACCATTTGCTCCAATAGTCTCCCCAGGCTCTCAAACTATGCTCTAAACAGCAAAGAAAGCTTCTGCAATTCTAGCTGGGACATGCAGGCATGCTTGGGACCCCTGTAGAGAGGCAACTAGCCTCATTTGCAATCCTTGCCCTCTCAGAAACCCTCAATTTCAAGTGCTACAGTCAAAGCTAATGGGTGTGGCTAGACACTCCCAGAGTTTGGAGGCTGTTGCTGTCAAGTTGCCTTGTGTTGCTAAGTCTCATGCTGTTGGCAGTCTCTGGAGTATAGCCTGTGCTGCCTTAAACTGGTAGATCAGGCGTGTCTTGCCTTTGCTTAACGATGGAATGAGGATGTCTTTGGCAACTGCAGAGTTCCTAATTTCTAGCAAGCACATGCAGAACAAAATGAATAATAATTAAAGCTGTTGTCATGAAAGTTGCGACAAACAGGAAATTTCGATAGCAAAATCCACCCAAAATCCACCCAAAATTTGGGTTGAGTCGCAGTTGGCCAATTCACTCCAACCAGCAACAGCGGCCATCAGCCACGCTTACCAGTGAGTGCACCTGCATTTTTCTATACATCAGAACAGGCTAGAAATGTTTGCAACAGTTTCATTTTCAATTCTTGGTGCAGCCAAAAGAAAATAAACAAATATTTATTCATATTTATTCATCAATGAGCTCCCGAAGCCATCAACGACCTCTCACCAGTGTAAAAAACAAAAACATTCATGAGATTATGACAAAGTTCTTCTTTTATTATTAACAACACTACACAACTATATCATGGTTAACAACATTCATCAAAATATTGCAAACATGTCAAGCCTGTTCTGATGTATAGAAAAACGAAGGTGCACTCACTGGTAAGCGTGGCTGATGGCCGCTGTTGCTGGTTGGAGTGAATTGGCCAACTGCGACTCAACCCAAATTTTGGGTGGATTTTGGGTGGATTTTGGGCAGATTTTGCTATCGAAATTTACTATTTGTCGCAAGTTTCAAGACAACAGCTTTAATACTTAATTAATACCAGCAAAAGTAACAAATACAAGGGATCAGATGTATTGTAAAAAATTCATGAAACAAGTGTGCTAAACATAGAGACCACTCATTGTAATCTTTGACATTTCTCCAGGTCTAAAAAAGACTGTTTATAAATGCAGCATATTGTTGAAGTCAGAATTGGGGTTTTATTGGTTTTCAATCTCTTGTTCTAGCTTTCACCAGGTTTGGGTAACTGATGCACTTCATTACCAATCAAATCAAAGAAATAACCTATTCCAATCCATATACTGGTAGCAAATACATGCTTAAATAGTCTAGCACCAATTACAAATGAGATTTCAGGATAAGTGGCATTGAGGAGTCCAAGGTTCACTAATATCACAAAATGTCAAACAAAAATGAATGAAAACACTCCAAAAAAGATATCAAGATTTTACCCAAATGGTCCATAATAGCGTCAATATTTGCATCTTTAAAGTGCAAGACCATCAATCTGAAGCAACATCGATCTGGAGTGAATCTTGACATTTCCTGATACAATGTATTAAGTAACCCCATTGTTTCAGTGCCAGGAGAATGATTATGGACATCAGTGATATCCACTAAAAGTGTCTGTGATGCACTCATATTTGATCCACGTCGACTGAGTGATGCCATCCCAACGCCTTTGCAAGAGTTTGTCCAAAGCATATTTTCCATCAACATATCAGACAAACGCAACTCAAAACGGTTTAAATGAATCTGAAGGAACTTTGATGCTGCTCTGTGGAAACACGTTTTTGGTATGAACAGGGCATGTCTCCGGTATAGTTGAATATCTTGTGCGAGATTTAAGAGTAGTGATCGATTATCGGCTTCGAGGGTTGCTTTGCTCGGTGGATTTGCTGGAATAATGGAATTTGCGGAATCTATCATAGGATCTTTTTTTTAAAAAAAAAAGATAGGAGAAGGAGAATTATCCCAAACTTACAGAAACAATTTATGGGGCTAGTTGGAGTCAAATCCTCCGGAAAGAAAGGAATCCAGTGCTTCAAGTTCCCTAAATCCCATGAGAAAAACGGTCTTTTCAAATTGTTTGACTTTTGGATATTGTAAAAGATGTTTGTGTTGTCGAAAACAGTTTCAATCCTTTCGAAACCGAAATTGGGTTGATGCGATTTTGTATAATTTGCTCCTGATATAAGTATTGGTTTAAGTTTGGTTTTACAGAAACAGATTCAATAACCTGTGACTGGATCCCAATGAATGACTTGAACGTCAATATTATTTGTCTGCCTCCTCGATGCTTCCAAAACTTGCCGAAATTCTGTTCTTTGGAATTGCAGTGGTGGTTCAACGTTGCTGTATGTGATTTCACAAGGAGAAAAATCATCAAACTCCTCGGCTTCAATATATGCTTCGTGATCTGACTTCAATATTGAAATAACCCAAACGTATGGTCGCTTCTTTGCTAAATCAAAATGATTATCAATTTCCATGAGTCAGCCAGCGGAACCAACCTTGACCAATTGCAACATACGAAGGCATCCCCATTCCAAGCAACATATTACAGAGTAGCATTGCGTGTTCCAATAATGTGCCTTTCCTCTGTAAGAGCATAGTCTGGGGACTTGCCACTTGGGCAAAGAAATTCTGTGTTGCTGACAAAGTCCAATTATGCTGCGATATCCACCCCACTACTGATTGCCCATCCAAAGTTCGGTCGGCTCTATCGAGGCATTCTTCTTGTGCATCACTCAAGTGTTTTGAGATGAGTATTTCTGTCTTTTTGCTTCTTGTCACTATGGCAGTGTAATATGGAATACGGGAAATCTCCCGTGCAACATCTTGCGGAGATTCCATGGATACAGTTGAGTTTGTTATAAATATAGGTCGTATCAGAGTAGTCAGTGGCACTATTTGATTTAGTTCGTTCAAAATGAATGTGTGGAATGTACGCCGTCGAAATGGTGTTCTCAAAGGTCTAGTCGTTGTACAATATCTCCTCCAAAGATCTATCGTCTGCAATTTTTTTTTAAAAAACTAAATCAATAATACTTAGTCAAGTCATGCCCAGCCTCACCAATTCCGTTTGACTCCGTGCTACACGGTCCAAATCGTTGAGAAGTTTTTCTTTATGGTTATGAAACCACACTGTGCCGCATTTCGAAATTAATCAGAAACGCTCTTGTTTGTGATGGGCGTCCATACCTTCTTCGGGAATTGTGTAGGCATCCATTATCTTTGCCCATGCCCACTGCTCTCTCGTATTATCGGAAATACTGAGTTCTAAACAAGGAAGCCACGATGATGGCAGTACGCAATCCAATGGATTCAGTCTGACCACCTGCCACATTGGTTTTTTGACAGACGTTAGGATTTTCAAGAGTGGGATAGAGCAAGCAGCCAGAACTTCAGTATTTCTATTCATTCAAGTTTTTAATCATCCCAGCTATATCACGGCACCTTGGTCACTTAACTGGGTGGTCCCATTCCCGTCGAAATCCACCAAGCTAATATACATAACCTGTCGATCTACCCACTGCTGCACGTCGTGAATCTCTCCAGGAGGAATAGTTATCTCAAACTTCAAATCTTGATTCCAGTCTGGTTTTATGGTGGAAATAATAGCAGGTGTTTGTTGCACTATTCCTGCAAGTTCTACGCGGATCATGGGATCCAATGAGTCAAACTCAATCCCCTTTTTGGGTCTTTTCTTCAATCTTTGTGTGTATGTACGTGTCGCGTTGCGTTGTTTTTTCGTCAGTGATCAGACTCCTGAGGAAAAATGGGGAAAACAAGGCTTACCTTGTCAACGATAGCAAATTCCTTGCAGAATAAATGCGAACCACTATCGAACGCTTTAAAATATTCATATCTTCAATAAATCCTTTTTCTGCAATGTCTATTGTGACAGATTCCGACTTTGTGAAGAAGAATTCAGGATCATCCAGTGACAAAGTGCTTAAATAATGAACTGGTTCGGGATATTTTTGAATAAAGAGCCGCGCAATTAACACTTTCTGTCATTGAAAGAGGAGGTTATTGGCCGAATTCTTGATTTGAATTTCCAACTTACAGGGTCGTCATGGGGAATTGGGTCTTCGATATTCCAAATGGGACCGCCTTCCATATTGGGCTTTTGAGCATTCTTAAAACAAAAAATAAGCTGTTTAATGCATTGAAGAAACTGCGCTTCGGCTGCCAGTTACATTCAGTCTTCCAAGGTAATATGCTGTGGCTTTGTCTCGTCGCACTTGCAAAATGGCTTGATAATCTCCAAGAAACTCCATAAAGTCATCAAAGTCTAGCGATCCTGTACATGAAGAGTCATATTCATAGATAAAGTCTCGCGCCTGAAGTAAAGTAATGGCTGGTCCAAATCGGGGCTGAAAGAATACAATGCAGTGTTGTCAGTCGGATCTCGTACATGGCTGAATTCATCACTCACCATCAACTCGCAAAACTCTTTTGCCGTGAGTCTAAAATTGATCTTAATGGACCAACTTTGGTCATCGCGATGCAACAATGTGTTTGTTGATCCATTGATGGGATCTTGAAATGGATCAACTGTTTTCTGTTGCACACTGGCATACGTAGTTGCACCTTCAGAGTATTGATTAAATATGAATCTGAACCGTCGAACTTGGTAGTCAGTGAAGTGTGACATATTTTTGTTTGTCTGGAATACAAATGCAAACAACGGAAAATCATTCTTCAATTTCAAAGAAACGCAACTATACAGTGTATTGCAATTGGTACAAAAAGATTCAGCTGTTTTATTTTATTTTAGCACCAGACGTTCATTCTGCCACTGGCATTCCCCGATACAATCATGTCAAGACAAGGATGAAAAACATTGACAGCTGGTATAGCAGTCAGAGACGGATCATATAGCGAAGAAACCAGATTCCCAGAGGTTCCATTATACACATCAACAGTTCGTTGCATATTTCCAATTACAATCGCAGACGATATTGAATTGTTTGACACTGCAGCAGCAAAGTTGGTATAATGGCAAGAATCTTGCCCTTTCCAAACAGCTTTGAATTTTTGAACCCATCTTCCCGTCTGGTTATTGTGGCGGATTTTCACCAACCCATCCTCCTTCTTATTCAACACGTCTTTCCACAGCCCAAGAGTATCGTCAAATGATGTTGAAAGGACATCGACGCCTTTTGGATCCCAATATGCAGAATTGACAGACAGTCGATGCGACAGTGTCAACAATGGGTCAACCAAGTCTGGGGTTTCTACAGAATTCCCAGCCTTCATATTTCGAACATCAAATATCTTTACAGTCCGGTCGAGTCCACCGATAACAATGTGATTCTGACTGGTCGGATTGATGTGTATGGTATTGATTTTCTTTTCAGACAAAACGACAGTAGCACTTGTTTTGGTGGGAGAAACGCGCAAATCCAACTGAGATGCCTCGCCAGCGCCATCGGAAATCCAAAGTACATTGGAATTCTGGCAAAGGTCAAAATGGCTAATCATCTCCTCGTCTGGATGTACAAAGATTTCACGGAACTTGTGTGTTTCAAAGTCCATTATCCGAATGGATCCATCAAAGCAGGACATGAGCAGTTTTGTCAAGTCATTGTGCTGGAACATTATGCGGGAGATTGGCTTTTTGAATGGTTTGAAGTCGTGCACAATGACATCCAGTTCCTCAGACACGTTCCCGCCTCTGTCCTTGATTTGCCGACTTTTTTCGATTGTGTCGGAGATATTCCACATGCCCAGGTTACCGAGTTTATCGCCCACAAACGCCAAGAGCTTTTCCTGGTGATGTTTGATTAGAAACCAGTGCCACACGTGAGAATCAATTCAAAAACATCTTATTCAAGACAGAAAGCGCAGAAACCTTTGACGGATGGACTGCGATGGAGTAGATCATTTCGCGAGTGACTTTGACAGAACCTTCGATTGGACTCTTTAAGCGCTGTTCAGGTTTTAACTCTTGCGCCACTTCCCACTGAAGCCTTCCCTTGTCGGGCAGCAGATCAGCCAAGGAGGAGTCAAAGTCAATGTCGCCCTGCACGCGGACATCGCGGCTGTCTGCTGCCGCAGTTGTTGTTGTTGTTGTTGTCGCTGTTGCTGCTTCCGACCCCTCCCCGGCGTCGGGCTTGACGCCGCGCGTGCGCAGCGAGAAGCGCGTCGCCGGCGGCGGCGGCAGCGGCGCGGCGGCGGCCACTTTGCGGCGCTTTGCGGGCGGCCGCGGCGGCGCGGCGACCCCGCCGACGCCGACGCCGACGCCGGCGCCGATGCCGAGGTCTCGCAGCACGCGCTGCTGCTCGGCGATGCGCTGCTCGCGCTCGCGTTCGTATTCGGACACCTCGAGCACGTCCGGTGACTCGTGTCCGAGCATTTGATTTCGGATTTCAAATGATTTCAAACTTCTTTTTATTCACCGACGCTCAGTCTTCCTTCTTCTTGCCGGCGCCGGCTCCCTGCGACGACGATTCGTCAGAGCCAACGCTTGCCATCAGTCCCACGATAAAGCTGCAAAGGACAAGTAAGTAAGAAACAACTTTCATAAACTCATTCTCTTACATCAAAGTGACTCCTAGCCCAACGGAGGTCCACAACAATAAGTGAAAGTCCGCAGAAATATCCTGTCAAGATGTTGTCAGCTAAAACAATACGCCATCGTGGAAGAAAAAGAATTTAAAAAAAAACATCATCAATCTTCACCTGTTTGGCGCATTGTGGACCTGACCAAAACACTTTTCTGTGCGATCCACCAATAATCAGTTCTCCATTGTCGTCAGTGTTGTTGGTATAGCAGCTGCAGAAGAAGCAGGTTTGATTTGCAGACCGTGGATTTCTCATTTTCGTGCAGGTTCCATGGTTGGAGCAATTGTTGTGCAACCTTGTTTGGTTCAAAAAATAAGTCAGTTGGTGATATGTATCGATTGTCCTACTGTTACGCGTCTTACGTCATGCAATCATTGAAGTACAACGGACAGTTAGGATCTACTTTCGCGAGACGACGAAGAAGATCGGGGGTATTCGAGTCTCTCTTCTCCAGTGTGTTGGATGACACACCCACCGCCAAGAGTTGGATCGTGCCGTCAGGGTAAACAGTTTTGAAAGCGTCGACAAACTGTTGAATGCCATTAAATTCCGAACAAATTAGCTCTCCACCGCACTCACTTTTGCGAAAACGTTTTGAGCAATTTCAGATGCAAACTTATATTTCTCCGATTCGAGGCCATAAGCTTGAGCGATATCCTAAGGACATTGTTTAGAGCATCATATTCACGTTAAAGAGCAAAAAAGTAAAAGACGTACATTTAATCGTGTTATTGACACAGAGATATAATCTGCCATGTTTCCAGGAACCTGAGCATTCAATAAATCCTGAAAATCTGCATTCATGACGTCACAAAGACTGCTGAAGAAATTCATTTCGACCATAAACATTCTGTCAGCCTAATAGTGGAATTCGTTTCGCGTAAGAAACCCCGGTTGACAAATTTTTTGCCGTCCAAAATATACCGTCTCTGATTCCTTCAAGGTTGAAGACTTCAAATCAAATCGCTGCTCAAAACTATCTTGAATGCGCATATAAGATTCCTTTGCAATTGCTTTTACTTTGGCTTTGAATGTGGCCGTAGTCGAATCCGGAAGAGAAACAGTGGCAGCCTTTTACGATGTTAAGTATCAAGAAATCGTCAGTTGGAGCCCACGAAAGAAAAAAAGAATAGAGAATAGGAATATCGGCGACAAACATTGTTCTTCAAGACGACGCGAGACACGCCAGGGATTGCCAGAACATTGTCACTGGTGCTTGAAGAAATAGAAATCACGTTTGCGCGTGTGGCCGAGTGCTCGGTGCTGATGAGTTCGGTAAAGTGGGTCAAGTAGTCAGCGACGGCGCCAATGTCGGTGTTTGCTGTTGTGTCGAAGGCCAGCGGCAGCGGCAGCTGATCTGCACGAGAATCGGTGAGTTTTTATAAAGACGCGCACGCGCACGCACCTGGTTCGAGTCCCGCCACGGCCGCCACGAGGCTTCCGCGCGCGCGGACAAAGAGCGCCGCCGGGTCCGCCGCCAGAGTCGCTGGCGCTGCGAAGCCGCCGTCGGCGTCGGCGTCGGCGTCGGCGTCGCCCCAGCGGAGCAGCCGCGCGACGCCGTGCGCGTGCGCAAGCTGCGCCGTCACGTCGCCCCACGCCGCCGCCTGCGTCTGCGTCTGCGTCAGCGCCGGGTGCGCGTGCAGCGAGACTGTGTGCGCGTCAGTCCAGTCCAGTCTCGACCAATCAGATCGCGCTTACCCGACGCCGCAAACGCGGTCGCGGTGAGGAGAATCACTGCAAGAAGAGTGCGACTCGCTGACAATGCCATCTGTGTTTTTTAATATTTTAATGTTTAATAAATAAACAAATAATAAAAATAAAATAAAATATTTAAAAATAACATGACGGATCTCAAGCGAAAAGCAGACAACGAAACATCAGTGGCGAAACGAGTCAGAGACGATGCGCCATCAACATCGCTTGTCCGCTCAGCTCCAGGAAACGGAGCAGTCGTGAAGCAGGTCCAACGCACTTCAGGACTCACTGCCCCAATCATGCTTCTGACGGGCCACCAATCGGAAGTCTTTTCGACAAAGTTCTCTCCTGACGGCCAGCATCTTGCTTCCGGCTCGTTTGACCGTTTGATTTGTACGTGTTTTTGTTTAAAACTGCGCAACCCTCGCAAGGCACCCAAAGAAGAAAAAACTGGGCCTTTGTGATTCTGATATCGCCATTCTCTTTAGATTTGTGGGATACCTATGGGGAATGCAAAAACTACAACGTTCTTCGAGGTCACAAGGGTGCTGTCTTGGAAGTTCAATGGAGTGCAGACGGAAGACGTGTATACTCTGCCTCTTCTGACAAAATGGTAACTATCCAAATGCAGATATTCATTCACACTCCTCTGTTTGTTCGTGCTTTTTTAAAAAAAAATTGATTTTCTCCTTTTTTTTTTAGGTTGCTGCTTGGGATGTCGAAACTGGCGAACGGATCAAAAAATTCAAAGGACATTCCAACTTTGTAAATACTTGCGCAGTGTCAAGAAATGGTCCTGAATTGGCTGTCAGTGGAGGAGGTGAAGCCAATTTTTTTTTTTTTTTTTTTTTTTGGTTAAGCAATCCATTTAAACTGCACAACAGACGACAACAACATTATTCTGTGGGACGTTCGTCAAAAAAACGCAGTTCATACATTTACCGACAACTACCAAGTCACTGCCGTCACCTTTTCAAAGGACGCCTCCACAGTATTCAGTGGTGGAATCGACAACGACATCAAAGCCTGGGATCTCAGAAAACCCGGCGCCGTAGCTTTCACGATGCCTGGGCACGCGGATACAATCACGGGATTGAGAGTTAGTCCAGATGGATCATCGCTATTATCAAACGGCATGGATAATACCGTTCGCGTCTGGGATATCAAGCCGTTCGCAGCGGGAAATAGGATGCTCAAAGTGTTTGATGGGGCTCCGCATGGTCTGGAGAAACACTTGCTCAAACCATGTTGGTCATCCGATGGAAGTTTTGTTGCTGCCGGCAGCGCTGATCGAAGTGTTGTTGTTTGGGAAGTATCATCAAAGAGAATTGTGTACAAACTGCCGGGACATAAAGGGTGCGTCACAGAGGTTGACTGGCATCCCACAGAGCCGATTCTTCTTTCTTCAAGCAATGATAAAACTCTCTTCTTGGGTGAAGTGAACCCAGCAGAAGTCAAGAGTTATGTGTGAATAAAAGCAAAGAAAGAGGTTAACAAAAAGTATTATCCTTCAAGGATGGAACAAGTTCCCAACGAAGTATTGCTTCAAATCTTTCGATATCTGCAGCCAAATATCGACCACCTGTCCCTCAGTAAAAGTGGGTTCCTCTTTATGTGCAACTATGGTGTTGCATCTACGACAAGATTCTATTTTGATTCGCATCCCCTCATCCGCCGATCCGGTCCCAACAACCTCCCCGTTGAGGTTGTCCTGGCTGCGGTCTGTGTGCGTTGGAGAAACATTGCACTGTTGCTGCGAGGCGGGCAACCCTCGATGTTGTATCGTTGGGCACCTGGGAGCCACAGGCAAAGTATTCCCTGAGCATGCACGAGAGAAAACGCTCGGGAATCGAAAAATTGCAGTCTGGCATCAAGGTGCGCAATTGCATCGTCTTCAATCTTTCGAGTTGAATGTTTAAAGCACCTTGAGTCAGATTCTGTCCAACAGCCCGGAACGCTTAAAATCAGTCCAGTCTTTAACCGTGGACTATCGTGTGTTTCAGTAGATCTCGTCCTTAGTGCTTGCCTCGGATATTACTATCCAATCTACGCCAGCTCACAGTTGCACTTGAACACAAAGAGTGCATTCAATTCTTCCAATGGCTGAACGGCCTGGATACACTTCCTCCCCTGCGCTCTTTGGTCTCCTGCCCCGTTTACAATGGTTTTAGCATCGCAAACATTGCTGGAATTTCGCAAACAGTTGCCAAGTTGAGCTCTCTCCACACTCTCTGCATTCCACTCACAAATGAGATGCTGGAAACCATTATTCACGCTGGAAGCCTCAAGAATCTTCGAAACATTGTTGTCTCCAGGGATAAACTCGCCACTTCCATCCAACTCCCCCTCGTGAAGCAAGCCACCCCAAATCTTACCACGTTGGTGTTAGATATACATAGCTCGTATGATCATGAAGATCCTTTGGTTCTTGCGTCTGTTTCTGGAGATCTTGCTTCTTTTGTTGGTTTGGAGTGCCTTGAAGGCTTTGCAGCTGAATCAACCTGCCAAAACCTTCCAATCGCTTTTGCAGAATTGATGCAAACTCTCCCACCGACTGTAATTGCTGAAAATCTCAAGATTTTGCGATTGTTTCATGGACAAGGCATTGACAACTCTGGGCTTCCCATCAAAACTGTGTATCAAATCCTAATCAAATGCATTGCTCTTGAAGAATTTGCTTTTGGCAGGGAAACGCTTTGGTTGCATGCGCTGGATGTTATTTTGGGTGCCATGGGCCCAAATATGCAGAATCTGATTTTGGGGGAGTTTGCAGTGGTGGAAGATGCTTGGGACGGCGGGTTTTTAGAGAATTGCGAGCCAGAAAATGAAGAACCTGTTCGCGTCTTGCTTGAAGTGGACCCTCGATCTACAGAGGGCATTAGGCTAATGCAATCGCGACCGTATGATAACAGGCGACCATACTGGACACATAGTAGTGATAATGTTGTGGCCACATTTGCGAAGACATCCAACGAAATCGGGAAAGTTAAAGAATCTGCATGTAACTCTACAAGCCCGTTCAAATGAAGAGGAACCCAAGCCCGCATCTTTTGTTAGTGATTGCCTTTCGGCTTACTTGAGAGGCTGTAAAGTTGAAGTCACCTTGTTCAATGATTAATAAACAATGTTGTTTTTTTTTGCACTGGGTATTGACAAAGAAAAGCATTATGATGCAAAAGAAGCAGAACTTGAAAATTCTCAAGGACTTTCACACACCGACTTTGAGCAAATTTCCATGTAAGATATAGATATAGATGAAGGTAAGAAAAAATTAACCATAATGGCAACTTAACCAAGAGAAACAATGCAAGATTATACGTGGAAAATCAGCGGGCACGTCCATCATCCCCATTTAAAGATTAGAAGAGTTATAAAAAACCAAAAGGCAAAAAGGGAAAAGGCACACTCAAAATAAAACATCTCTCACATGTTGATTTTTATTTTTAAACAATCAAATCCAATTCGTATCTTTGGTAAATATTAGCCCCTTCATTTTCAATACGGGGATAAAATGCAACCAGAGTATCCTGCGATCCAATATACAAGTTGTTGTAAATCTTCCAGTAAATTTCTCTCACACGTCGAGCAGGGTGATACAGCCCTTGCAGGACAGTAGTGAAGGATAACAGATGGCCCAACTGACATGCGGATTCCTTCAATTGCATCCAACACTGCATTGATAACATGTGGCGATACCTCAAAGACATTGGGCCAAACGTAGTTCAACAAATGAAGCAACGCATCTTCACATCCTAAACCAACAACACCCAACGCAATATGCTTGACTGTAGTACACGCGGTTTGACGATGCACCAAATCACGATCCATCAACGCATCTTCAAGTAACGGCGTCACAGCATAAATATAATCCTTCCCCATTTCACCAACATACTCAAACAAGAACGACATTGACTTTAACACACCATTCTGCACATTCAACTCTGGAACACGGTACTCGTTCATCAGGGCAGGCAGGACAGTGAACGGTGCACAGGTTTCAGCAACAATCGCAATGGCGACAGTCGTACACACACGGTTCTGTCGTTCTTGCACCTTCAGGTTGTTCAAGAGGGTGGCCAAGACATCCTGCGGTCCAATCGCTTTTGCAATGTAACCAAACGTATTCACAGTGGCACGTCGGATTCCTTTCTTGTGCGCCTTCAACATGTCCAGCAGCTCAAAACAGATTCTCATCCATTCACGAGCAGATACAAACTCGGCACCTCGATCTGCAATACGACCCACCAAATCGATACAATTTTCTTGCACCTTCTCGTGTCTGTTCTTGAGAATGGGCGTCAAGCGCGGTAAAAGGTCCTTGATTGGTGGAGTCATACTACTCATACCAATCACATTCACAATAGACTTGAGAGCACGCAGAATAGAACCCAATACCTCTGGATACTCTTCACCCAAGTATTCATACAATACAACGCCAAGATGTCCCATCAACTTTTCTTCAGCACACGTCTTCATCACAACAGCAATACGGGAAATCAAGTCAGCAGCTTGTTGACGTACTTTGGCTGACTTGTTGTTGAGCCGCCACAAAATGGTGGAACAAATCTGAGGCAAATATGGCTTCACACGCATCGACAGCGAGTTTACGACAGTACCAAATCCATTCAACATCACCACATCTTCAACAGTCTGTTCCTGGAACGCATACAAGATTCCATCAATCAAAATCTCCTCCAACCTCTCATCAATATCAGCCGTTCCCAACTCTGATACAACTTTTTCAATAGTCTCCATCACCATTTTTCTGTACGGCTCACTTTCATCCTTCAAATCCTCAACAATCCTTCCCACAATCTCAGTAACGCCAACCTTCTGTGCCAGTTCCACAGTGGTTTCAACCAGTTGCTTGTAATTTCTGCGATCCAGCGCCATCCTTCTCACCCAAAAGTGTCTGAAAAACTCTGGCAAAATCTCTGCCTTAATGTATCCCGCTTCCACTCCATCTGTACCAGCACACTTGCTTCACAACCTTCAACACAATCTTTTTCATTTCTTCATCTGGAGATTGGAATTCACGAATCAGCGTCGACATGACTTCTTTGGTATAGTAGTTTGCATACTCCACGTCCATCAATGGGATAATATATCCAATCGCCTTCAAGAACGCTGCCAGACCTTTTCCACGGTGTTTCTTGATTCCAACCCAAAGCGGCTTCAGAACTGAGTCAAAGGATTCGATACCATATGGTGCAGCTGCTTCTGCAAGTGCAGAAATCGCAAGGGCTGTAATAGTCCGCACTTTTTGCTGCTCCTCGTCTTCCAACCCATGTCCAATCGCCTCAACCAACGACTTCAAGTGTGGAAGTACGGCGCAACCCATAAGAATGGCGATTTGTTGGACAATCTTGATACCAGTGTGCCGAGCTTGCCACGATTTTTTGGACCGGCATACGGCCTTCAAAAAGGGGAGTAGAGCGGGGATTCCAAGCGCTGAAGCAACGACAGAGAAGGCACGGGCAGTTGTGTTTCGTACATATTCATCCACGTGATCGATATCGGGACGCATTGTTGCAATCATGGTTGCCAGACCAGCGGCTTTACTCAAGTTACTGATAATCTCACGACCTTCGACTCGCGCATAATAGTCTTCGTCAATCAATAAGGGCTCGATTACAACCAAAATCTTGTGGACAAAGGGTCGTACAAGATCGTCCAACTTGTACAAGATACGATCAATGACCTTGACCTAAATCAAAAGTTCAAGTTAATGAAACAGCGTCTGGAAATAATTTAAAAAAAATCAACTCACCAAAAGGTGACGTTCTTGATCTTCCAATGATGGAGACATGAGCAATGGTAAAATCTGATTGAAGAGAGGACCGGCGCCAAATTCTCTCGCCTTGTCTGTTATTTGTCTGAGAGCCTGCTTTCTGAGCGGAGGAGTACCGTTCTTGATCTTCAATAAAAGTCGCATGATCTTGCGCTCTTTAATCTCTTCAATATTTAAATCCATATCGTCCCGCTCGTCAAGCAGTTTTCCAAAGTATTGCATATCCTCTTGCTTAAAGAATTGAAGGGAGCCGACGCCGGCAATTTCAGGTGGTACTTCAAATGGTTTTTCTTGAGTTTCGTCTTGCATGACGAATCCCCCACTTCCGGCCATTGGAGTGGGAGTAGCCATCAGTTTGCGCGCAGGTGTACGAATGGGCACATAAGAAGCTGGGGGATCCAGAATCTTGTAGCTAAACAAAAAACATTAATTTACTGTTGCAAGCAAACAAAAAAGGAAACGTACCCCTTCTCGGGCAAAATAGAATCCAGTTCGGCATCAGACATTGGCTTATTTCTGGCGTCCAGCTCTTTTTCCCACCGCAATGCATTGTTGGCTTCTGGAGTCATTGGAATTTGCATTTGACCAGGAATAGGAGTCATCATGCCCATTCCCATCGAGCCAACAGGTGTGGCAGCAAACTGAGAGATATTGACCGGTGTTTCATCCCATCGCGATTTCTTTCCAGTTGCAGTAGCCCCACCACCTTTAGGAGTCGCATCCCAAGCCTGTTGTGGAAGCCCCGGCATTCACAGGGGTTTCGTCCCACCGATTTCTTTTCTTCGCCACGACAGGAGCGGCAGCTGGGGCCTCTGCTTTATCGTCGTCCCACTTGCTCTTTTTAGGCGCATCGTCTTCTTCCCATTCTGATTTCTTCTGCTCGTCTGCTTGTGGCTTTGCCGCAGCGGCGACGGGCTCTTCCTGGTCCCACCTGCGCTTCTTCTTTGGCGGGTCCTGCTGGGCGGCGGCAGGTGATGATTGCGTGTGCTTCTTTTGCGGCGTTCTCGCGCTCCTCCTGCTCGGCCTCGCGCTTCTTCTCTGCGATGCGGCGCGTCAGGCGGTCGTGCTCGCGGTCCAGCGCCTGCTCCTTGATGACCTCCGCGTACGAGCGCGCGCCTTCGCCGCCGCTGTCGCCGCCGCCGCCGCCGGCCGCGAAGGCGTCGCGCCGCTCGGGCGACAGCGCGCGCGCAAGCCGCCGCCGCCGGTAGTCGTCCTCGCGGTCGACGATGCGCGCGGACGCCCCGCCGCCGCCGCCGCCGCCGCCCTCGAAGCCGCCGCCGCCGCTGTCGGCGTCGAGCGTGTCGGCCATGGCGCCCTTCGGCCCCGTGTACGACGCGAGCCCGCGCGCCTTGGCGCCGTAGTCGTCTGTCTCGTCCGGCCCAAAGTCGTAGTCGTCGAGGTCGACGCGGTTGTCGAAGAGGTCCTTGTCGAAGGACACCGACGCGAGGCCAACGAGGTCCGGGTTCTCGTACGTCTGTCCTACAGTCTTGACCGTGTTCCGCGCGAGCCGCCGCGCTTCCTGCGCCTTCTGGATTTCGGAATCAATGGCATCTGCGGGGCGAGTATCGAGGCGGTGAGCTGGTTGCTGGCGAAAAGTCGCATGCGCAGTCAGAACCATACCTTCATCCATTTTTTGCTTTCTTCTATTTAATTTTTATTTTTTCTGTTTTATTCATTAATTCTCGTGCATCATCGCAAGAAATTGTCATCCATCACTTGACTGATCTGTTCCCATTCGCGATCCGACTGCGTCGATTCCATGAACATTTATCTCTCTTTCATCCTGGCAGTCGCGACTCGATGCGTGGGAGGTCGACGGGAATCCACAGATTTCAATGTGACTATAACAAAAACAGTCACCATCTACGCGGAAAAAACTGCGCTGGCCAATCGGCGTGACTGTCCAGTTTGCTTTAACTGTGCGACTCAGGTTTCTTTTCAAATTATTTGTCGGGGGCAAAGATTGTGACTCACCACGGCTTAGAGCTGCGGAAACTTTGGATCTTGCGGTGGAAGCGTGTGCAATTGCTTGCTCGGATTCGGTGGTGTGGACTGCAACTCTCCTGGTGTTTGAGTACACTTTTTAGAAGGTTTCCTGCATTGAACTTCCAACTTCAGTCTGTGGATCCACAAACACGGACAACTCGCTTCGACCTATTCGTCAATCTGGTCAAACATGTTCTTGCGATAGTGGATTTACCGGGTTAAATTGCAACAGTTTGTAAAAATTTGATTCATGAATGCAGTGAATCATATTCCGTACAATCGATTGACATTCCTCCAAGTTTGCCAGAAATCGACAGCATGCATATTCACGACATCCAGCGAAACCCCTTTATGCAATGTTTCACCAACAGTATATAAGTCTGGGTCTATTCAATGTGCAATCGAGGGTACGTGAAGGTACCTCTACCCAATTTCTCAACTTAGTGATGAAACAGAGGAAATCCTCCAGGCCATATATCCTGATACAACAATCATAACCTTGGATCGTGATAAAAAGGCTGGAACAACTTTGGGCAGCTGTTAGTTTTTTTCCATCTGTGTGATTGATAACCCCCCACAACAAAAAGGACTAACGTTCGGTTTTAATGCCAAGTATGGTATGCAGGAAATCAGCAATTCAGTTGCTTCATGAAAACATGCGAGCAATTTCTCAACAATGGACTTTATTCTTGGTCTTGCGCGTCTCTAAGCTGCGCTTGCGTTGGAAATTCGGCGTTTTGTGGGGGTCCTGGAACCCAATTCGACTTCAAAGGTCCACTTGCAGCAGCATCTGGAACTTTCCTTCTCACTTGTCCTACAAATCCAGATGGATCGGCTACCGGAGATTGCACAGGAAAATGTATTAAAAAATAATGAGAGATTGATTCTTTTTATTTTTCTGACGGTTATTCTTTGTAGTCAGCTTTCTAGATTTCCTGTTTCCTGACGGGCTTCCTCTCAATACATGCAAATTTGGCGAATGCTCTCTTCCTGCAGACGCACCCAGTTTACAAGAAAAGGGAGTGAGAGGTCTCACCCAAAGTGAAACAGCTGGTGTTGGGGTGGCCGGAGTAGTTCTCGCTGCTGCTGTTGCAGGTTTGTACTTTTTACTAGATACTATTTTTCATGCCTTTTTGGTTTTTTGGTATGCTTAAGCCATCTTTTATTGAAATTCAGGATTGATTTGGTCTTTCCTGAGTTATTTGAAAGCAACACGGCAGCCAATACCCCCACCGAAACAAGGGGTCGCCGTATCCTTCGTAAATGTGGGATATACGCTTCGAAGGAACAGAAAACCAATTATTGATGGCGTCACAGGGACAATTAATCCTGGTCAAGTATTGGCCATAATGGGTCCATCTGGTAAAGAGACCCCCTCTAAACCCCTCCCTACACTCAAACATCTACTTAAACCCATAATTGAAAAAAAGGCGCGGGAAAATCTACATTCCTTGATATTCTAGCCGGCAAATCCAAGTCTGGCATCGTCACGGGAACCGTTCAATTTGACAATGTCCCCGTAACACCTCAAATCCAAAGAAACCTTATTGGTTTTGTGGATCAAGAAGATACCCTTATGCCTACGTTGACAGTAAGGGAAACGTTAATGTTTTCCGCTCAGCTGCGGCTTCCAGAATCCATCTCAAAGAAAGAGAAGCGCGCCAGAGTGGATAGTGTGATGGCAACTCTTGGCTTGAGTCATGTCGCCAATACTAGAATTGGTGGGCATGGTAAGCGGGGGATATCTGGGGGAGAGAAGAGGAGAGTTAGTATTGGAGTTGAGTTGGTAACTAGTCCTTCTGTTTTGGTTCTGGACGAGCCGACAAGGTAACGATTGCAGTGACGTATAATGGCAAAAAGTTTAAAACTTCTTATAATAGTGGGCTAGACTCGTTCAATGCTTTGTCAGTCATAAAGACACTCTCAGATCTTGCTCATATCCACAACAAGACCGTGATATTCACCATCCATCAACCACGATCAGACGCCTTCACACTATTTGATCAAGTTCTTGTTCTCGCTAAAGGATCACCTCTCTACTTTGGACCTGGCAGGTCCGCAGCCGATGTCTTCAAACGTAGAGGAGCGCCGTGCCCTGACGGATATAACATTGCAGACCATTTGCTGGATATGGCTTCGACGGATAAACTTTTTGATCCGTCGTCGCCAACCACGACCATTATCTCGGGGGATGAATTAAAACTTGAAGAAGTCGAAAAAGATTCTATTCACAGGCGACCTTCTATGATTGAAATTATGGGTGGGTAATCTTTCTTTTATAAAATTGTTTTCCTCTCTTCTAAAGTTTGTTAATTTGTTGTTTATCTCTCTTCTACTATTCAGAGAATTTAGTCGTTCCAGTTGAGAAACCAAAAACGAGACAAGTCGGCTTCTACACTCAAATCAAAGTACTATCGGGAAGATCACTCAAAAATTTAATTCGAACGCCCAGTTTACTATTTGCTCACATTCTGATTGCTGTTGTGCTGGGTGCATTTGTTGGTGGTCTTTATTATAACTCTGGTAGTGATCTTGCCGGAGTTCAGAATCGCCTGGGATCTCTAATATTTCTGCTGGCTTTGCTTGGGTTTTCGGGGCTCAGTGCTATCGGATCTTTTGCTGTAGAGAAGCAATTATTCTTGCGAGAGAGGGGTAATGGATTTTATGGTCCAATGTCGTACTTTTTCACCAAGGTGCGTACGCTATTATTTTCGTGACGTCTATTTGGTTTCAAGACTTTAAAATTTCGAATACCAAAAAAGGTTTTATTCGATCTGATACCGTTGCGTTTGATTCCCGCAGTTGCAATGGGATCCATAGCGTTCTATTTGATTGGATTTACCAACGGAAGCGACCACTTTGCAAAATACATTTCAATGCTGGTGTTTTTTTCAGCTGAAATAGGGCTTCTGTGCATGGCTTTTGCAATTGCAATCAGTGATATCGGAACGGCGACATTGCTTGGGTCCATGATAATACTGTTCAAAATGCTGTTTGCAGGATTCTTGATTAATCAAAGTAAGTTGTCCCGCAGTCGGAAGTTTTTGTTTGTTTTAAATTTTTAAAAACCTAGGCTCTATTCCACCAGCCTTGAGTTGGATTCAATACCTGAGTTTTTTCAGATACTCATATGAAGCCATGATTGTTAATGATTTGACAAATATGCAAATTCATGATAACGTGCAGGGATCAAATCTGACGGTATGCAAGGCTGATTTCATCCCAATTTTCTGGTTCCCCTGCTAAAGTGAACTCTAGATACCCGCTTCTGTGATTCTCTCGAAATTTGGATTCGATCTCACGGCGTACTGGAGGAACTTTATAGTATCAGCATCGTTGGTGATTGCGTTGTTGTGTATCAACGCGCTCTTGGTACAATTCAAATTGAAAGAGACTCGATAGGGCCTTAATTAAACTATGTGAAAAGTTACATATGCTTCTTTCACTTGTACTTGAGATGACCGCATCCATGAAACGATTTAGAGTTGCGAAGTTCATGACGTTTATTGAGATACCACAAATTATAATGCAGTTCCACGCTCAAAAGCAGCCTAAATGAGTAAGTTAGTATTAAATCGCATAATACTCTTTAAGTTACCTTGATTTCGGCCGTGTGCTTGTCGTAAGCCCGAGAAATCTTCTTGTTGAAGCGCATATTCCGCTCATTGATGTACGTAACGTCTTCATCCGGATTATGAGCCTTTCTTTTCGAGAATTCCTTCCTCTTTTCATTCTGCTTTTCAACATCCTTGACTAACTTCATGATGGACTCCTGTGATGGTTTGTTTCCAATAGCAGCATATGCCAACGAATTTGGATCGGTGGTAGTAATTGATCCAGAAACGCCAACCACTGCTGTGCCTGCAGCCACATCTGCAATAGCACCCACCAGTTTTTGTTCGTGATACTTGTTCATGTCAGGCTCCAGAGCCTTTGTCAGACTCTTGTACTTTTTGGCAGCTACTTGTGCATAATCCGTGAAATCGATATCCTTTCTCTTTTCCTTGGCCCGTTCTTTCTTCTCGTATCGTTCGACAGACTCTACTGAATACGTCATTGCCCGCACCCGCTCGTAATCAACGCCCTCCTCTTCTGCTTTCTGTTTCACACCAATTATTAGTATCACTGCCGCACCAAGTATAGAGTACTCTCTCGTACCAGCTTCTGTTCCAAGATTTCGGCTTCACGCTTGAGTTTAGTGTTTCTGATTTCTTCCTTGTGGTTGCGCTTGGATCGCTCAAACTCTTTACGAACATCCGTTTTATTGTCTTTAAGTGAAGACTCCTGGAATTGGGAAGAGGTGTGAGAACTTCAAACGGAAATGCGCAGTTGACGATGGCAGTTGTGAAGGACAGCCACAAAAAACCAACCCGTTGCTTCTTGAGGGCTTCTAATTTCTGTAGCCGTGCGTCCATTGTTGAATAGATTGTATGGCTAATATACAGTGTTTGGTTTTCGTCACAATTTCACTCCAACATTTTATTATCATAACGGACACCCATTCCCTCTTTTGGTTTATAACCCAGTTTCTTCATGCGTTCAATTTGAACTCTTTCTTCCTGTACCCTTTTGAGCTCTCGCAACTCATCGGTCGACATTGAGAGGGACATTGCTGGAAGGTTCTTTGCAGCCCGTTGCTGTTGTTTTAGCATCTGCTCATCCCGTGCAAAATCAAACTCTAGAGAATCTGTTTGAGAATTCCCCATCTGTGCAGCTTGGCTCATGGTATGTTTGTCGAACGCGTCCATGTTGTAGTACTTTGTGTGGGGGAGAATCCCCATATTGAAGTCCTCGACGTACTCTGCCACGTGCTTCTTCGCGTCTCTGTCTTCCGGCGAGACTCTCTTCACTTCAACGAGCCACGCACGAAACTCTGCGTCTTTTGTCCAAATATCAGATTCAGCAATGATTCCATGTTTTCCCCACGTTGACTTCTCCTTCTTTTCGCCCTTCCTCTTCTTTTCCTTCTTTTTTTTCTTGTCCTTTTTCTTTTTTTTCGTTTCCTTTTCCTTCTTTTTCTTTTCTTTGGTTTTCCGCTTTTTCCGCTTTTTCCGCTCGGATTCGGACTCAGATTCGGATGCGCTGCCGGAGGAAGAAGAGTCGGAACTGGAATCAGAGGAGTCGGAAGAATCCCGTCGCCGTCGTTTGTTGCGTGAACTTGTAGTGGCGATTTCGTCGTTCATGTTCTTTTATTTATTTTAAAAA
Organism: Obelidium mucronatum; assembly: GCA_025765595.1. NCBI lineage: Eukaryota > Fungi > Chytridiomycota > Chytridiomycetes > Chytridiales > Chytriomycetaceae > Obelidium > Obelidium mucronatum. The sequence continues at coordinate 45,776 of JAIVFH010000137.1, read as the reverse complement.
ATGGATAATCTCCATCATCAAACTGAGACCTTATGCCGGGCGTATCTAGAATCAAAAGTAAGTAATAAGATTCTTGGGCACACCAGCAGAATGCTGAATGCGATTAACTAGGATCTGGAGGCTTTCATGAGCACTGTACATGTAAGAACACCAAAGTCCCTGCACCCCTGCCTGATTGCAAATATTCTCCTTTCAAGGGACTTGTATGGGCATTCGAAAGAATAAAAGACTCTGTGCAAGTCTGTTCTACCCAGGACTCCGTCAAAGATCGAATGCATGCAGCCAGTCAACGGGTTAAACGGAAACGCGAAGAAAGCAAAGAAACGCTGCCCCAATCTTCCAACTCAAGTGTTCAAATTCTTCTCTCTAATTCGCAAGTGGACTCGAAAATAGCTGCTTACATTGTCGCCAAAAAAGAAGCTGTAAATGCGTCCAACCAGAGCGAGTTTGTCTCAGCCAAATGTATTTATATGAAATCAACAACCTTTCAAGTATTGAAACTGTGGAGTAACCGAACTACTTGTCAGCCTCTGAAACAACTTGCGCAAGAACGGACGCTAAAGAAATAAACAGGAATACTCAAATGAAGTTGGACTTGGCTGTGAATGAAGAAGGTCCTTTGGACAAGTCTACACATTTGGGAACTGCTCGAGATGATGGCATGAAAACTCAGTATAGCACAAAAGGGAATACTCTCGTTCACCTACAATCACGACTTGCAACTATTGAACAGCATTTACGCATCAAAATAGGTTCTGATGAATTTTATGGGAAACTATGTCTGATCGCTAATGATATCCTTAATAGATCCAAATAGCTCGTTGGGAATGCACCAACGGCTCAAAGTCCTAGAGGATGCCATTATTCAACTGGAGGAGAAATATCCATGCTGGTCGGCAGTCCATTTTGATCATACTACGGTTGACTCACCAATGGACCCATTTGGTCAGTCAGTTTGGACCAATGTCGTTCAAGATTCTGGAAACACAGATGGTGTATCTCTGGCGCGATTCATGCATTCAGGACAAACTATTCAACCCCCCGAACCTACTCTCGGAAGTCGATATGACAAGGCATACTCGGATGTTTGTATTTTTGTTTCATGTGGAGTCACCCTTTGTTAATGTCTTTTTTTTTTCAAGATTGATTCCGAGTCAATCAATAAGTATAATTTTTATTTTTGTTGACGTGCTCTGTTACTGAATACAATTCTTAAAGGAGGATCGAAGAGCTCAAAAAAAAGCTATTGGGCAAAAAATAGCTCCACGAAGCTGTATCATTTCATTTATTTTTCTTCTTCCAGCTTTGGCAGAGGAGGTAGAACTGAAACTGGTGTCAAGGGTCGCTGTTTTTGATGCTGGTGCAAAATTGTGTTATAGTCAGATTTCATTTTCTCAGTGTATGGAACTCCTGAATTCACATTAAATCAAATCATTAGCGAAAATACGTGATAATGATCCGAATCTCACCGTGATATGTTACTGTTTCATTCAACTCGAACTTAATCATTGAAATTATATCCGCTAATTGCTCCTCCATCGCATGCAAAGTTTGAAGATGTCCATCTCTTGTTCTTGCTTCAAGCATTCGTGCTTCAGATGACCCTTCGTATCCTTTCATAAAATATCGATCTGGATTGGAAGCCTCGCGTTCGAACTCGTCAATTTCACGAAGAACACGTTCTCTAGCAAGAATATGATCGGACGCCTTTTTCCAGTACTTGATGGCCTTTTGGGAACAGAAATGTCAACAATGAAACACTGCGTTGAAACTCATTACCAACTCCAATCGACTACCAAACTTTCTCGAACCATATTTGATCGCCATGTCCAATTTCTGGTCCAACGGCATTTTCAATTCCACCCATAAAGATTCCAGCTCTTGCTGTGCGCTTGAAATATCTGTGTCTGATTTGACTTTTTGGAGTTTGTGCTTTTGGATCGCCTCTGCTTCCGCTTCAGCCAACTGCCGCTCTTTTTCAGTTAAGAATTGTAGCTCTTTTTCCTCATATGTTCTAGCAATGCCGGGTGGAGCAAATACTACTTTTGGCTCATGAAGTTTCTGTTGCCCTTGATTGCCTTCAGCGTCAGAAGATGCTCCAAGATCAATATCCTCAACAAATTCTTCTTGACTTAATTGTTGAACTTCTCGCATGTGCGTGAGTGCACCGACATTCCATTTTCCTCGATTATATAGAGTTCTTCTCCTTCTCCTTTCATTTCGGTCATCTTCTTCTTTTTGGATTTTCGCTCGAATAGATTCCTCCATTTTCCTGTTTGCTTCTTCTTCCATCGCTCTTTGATAAGCTCGCGCTTCTTCCTCCGAATCAATCAATAAATCCAAGATGAAATCACATGTTCTGGTTCGAATGTAATCCAAATAGTCTTCGTGATTGAAAATTTCCTCTTTCTTCTTTTTCTTTTCTGCCTTGTAAGGTGTGTAACCGCCATAATTGTATTTGAAAGTGTTGTATCTTGAACTGACAATCTTTTTCATTGCAGCTTTGCGATCTTTAGAGAATTCGTCTGCGTCAACATTAGAAGTTGCGTATTTCCGGGTAGTTAGACGAATTTGTGGTGTTGAGAATGGCGCGGTTTCTGTCTCTGAAGGCTCGGGACTGGATTCAACGACAACGGGTTTGGGCTTTGAATACGATAAAAGAATTCCTTTGAATGCATTCGAAAGTGGTATTTTGGGGTCATATGGCGCTGATGGGCAACCTGTGTTGTCGATAGCAACTATTTTACGAATTCAGTTGGATTGCTGTATTCAGGCCAGTCTCCAGAACAAACCATCGTCTGTTTCCAAATGATTGCTGGAAAGAGTTTTCGTGATTTCCGAATATAACTCTTCTATTTCCTTGTATCTTGACAGCTTCTCGTCTAAAAATGGTTTAGGTGTTGAACAACTATTCACTCAAACATACCGAGTATATCAATCTTCTTTGTATCCACTTCCGATCCAAATTGCGACACTGCAGATGCTGGCTCGGCAGATAAATTGATGAAGCCTTTTGGAACTCGCAATGAAACTCGGGATTCCATGGTTCTTGCAATGGTCTATGACCGGTACTTCAGCAAGGAGTTGGAACCATTAAAAATAAATAAAACTAACAAGATCGGGCATTTTTTGCTTTTGGTAGACGAAGTTGTCCTTTTTGGTGACCATAGACTGTGAAATACTTTCAGCCAACTGTTTCCCATTTATTAAAATGATTTGACTTTCTCTCACCTGGTCATCCAAAATGCTATAACTAAAGTCTTTCAGATGAATTTCTCTGAGCTTGTTCGGCGGAAGGTATCTTTCAGTTGCTTCATCCTTTTTTTCCTTGAATTAATACTTCCGCCATAAACGAATCAGCCATACAAACTCAACTGATGGACCAGAGGGAATTGAAAGTCCTTGTCTGTTTCTCTTTGAAAGTTTGGCCGCAGATGTGTGGGCCTGTAATAACGGATCCTCGTTTTTGTTTTCCTCGCCACCTTCCCCCAACAAAATTAACGAGCCGGACTGAATCTGCATTGTGTTTTTGGCGACAATCGCCTCCATATCGTTGATCAGAAACATTTCTTCGCGGTGAGATATATTCATTGGCGTACTTCGGCTCAAGGCGCTTCTGTTGAAACGTCCACTGAAGCTAAAAGATTCTGTTTTACCGCTTTGGTTGGCATTTTCCATCAGCAGTTTATGGCGTACAGATGTTTGTTGTCCTTTGGTTGATATTTTTGGCATTTCCAGTTTGGGAACTGGGTGTGTCACACTATCAAGTGCATCTTTAAACTAAATAAATCAAATTTTTAGTGTGAGAAGACTTTTGCAGAAGGGGGTGCTGCCCATACGAACGTCTTGAACTTGTTGATTGAACAAATCTTCAGTATCAACAACAACAGTTTCTACAACAGTTTCTTTTCCTTCCAGCTCCGATAGAATTTTTTGTACCATTTCAGAAGTGTTGATCCTGTGTGCATTCAACAATCAAAACGAGGCCAAAAAAAAACGTGCAGTCCAACCACACCTTCGACTGAGTTCTGTCCTGAACATTGATATAACACGCTACAGCTTCATATTTTAATTCATAGAAATTACATTTTCGATATTGTTTTGTGAAATATCCTTACAGTACTGTTGGCATCTTCGGCAAAAATGCCCAGTTGATCCATATTCGCCTTTTTCAATCGGCATTTCTCAAGTATAATATTCTTTGTATGTCCAATTTTTTCAAATAGTTTGAGAATTATCCTTCGGTTTTGTGCAGCTGTGTATTTGGTACTGATGAGATCGCTTGTGTGATTGAAACGATGGGCCAAGTCCGAAATAAAAGCATTAATCTGGGGGGAAGAAAAGGGTTAAACAAAAGAGATATTCTCCTTTTAGTTCTTCTCACTAAATGCTCGCGTTCTTCGGCGTTTAACCATGCCACCATTTCAATTTCCCCCACAATCCTTTTCAGGAGCGCTGGAATACTCTGAACACGCTGTGGGCGATTATTACTCTGAGTCATGGAATCCGGAGCATTGTTTGAGCCCATATTAAGTCTTCGATCGCCAATCTGAATGGGTGTTCCCAATTAGAGACTGTGCGTTTTGCACAACTGATTTGGAAGACTCAACATCGACGCGTCCCAGAGGTTTAATCTGCAATCTTTCATACCCAATCAGTCCGAGAACGTTTGTATATCTTCCAAATTTAGAGTTTTGGCTGATGGGATCGCTCTTGGTTCCTTTCCAAATCTGTTGTCGAACAAGGGCAGTCTTTTCGGCACTGGAAATCGCGGACGAAAGAGCCTTTTCCTCAAGCTCCCAAGTATCAAAAACTCCATTTCGCAGTGTGAATTTTGGATTCGTCGCGGGAGCGACCGGTGGTGCTGAAGGAAGTGGTGGAGGTGGCGGCTGGTGATTGTCAGCCATTATTTTCAACTCTCAACCACATCTTTATTATACAATTTTATTTCATTGAGTTTATGCATGGTATCATCACTTGCGGAAGATTTGCTTGAAATACTTTTCCAAGGCAAGTCCAGAATTATGACCCAAACTCTCCTTCTCATTATAACTGAAACAATTTGCAAACATGAGCTTCATGTCTTTTTCAAACGCGTCCAGACTCAAGTATTCGCCGCGTTTGTTTTTCTCTGCCATAGTACTCAAGTCAATTGGGTTTCTGATTCTCTTGTAGTAGTCAGGTAGGATGACAGGGTCCACAGGTTCCAAGAAAATGAAAGCATTTTGATGCTCCCGAAGTTTGGTCAATGTCTTTTCAATGGTTGGGCCGACAGGTCGAACAACACCTGGAATTGGCAAGATATCCCAATCAATGTCTCGCCATTCTTTCAGAAAAACGCTTTCTAGTCCTTTTCCTTGATTGTAAACCCAATCCCCTTAAAGTAGTTTTGATTATTATTTAAGTTGCAAAAGATATAATATAAAAAACCTCAGCATACCTGGTACATTAAAAACGAAACAATTATTAAGCATCAGTTCTACATCTGCTTTAAACCCTAAATGATCTCTATAGGATCCCCTCTCCAGTTTCTTGTTGATTGTACCCAAATCCACTACATTGCCATTTTAATAAACTCAAACCGGCAGAGAAACCGTTCGTTTATACTTACTGGGATGCTTTATGACTGTCAAATATGTGGGAATATTTAACGCAACAGGATCAACAGGAGCCAAAAATATTTTTCCGAAAGCATTGTTCTAGGAAAAAAAGGTACGTGAGTCAACATAGTCCAATATATATATGCAGCAATAAAAATTAAGTATATGTACCTGCAGTTTTTTAAGAACTTTCAAACACTTTTTCCCAGCAACAGAAGAGACCACCATTCTCTCTGAAGATGGTGCACTTTGCGCAGAAGGAGAATGCGAAGACACAAGCGATGGACTACCTCCAACAGACCCAGGATCATGTTTTAACTTAAACTTCTTGATCGCAGGTTCTGCGGCTGTTGATTTGAACGTATCTACATTCGATACACTCGGTGCTGGTGCCGCCTGTTGCACGGGTTTCACGGGCAGAGCCTGGGGTTGAGACGCTTTCGCTGTACCGGAAGAAGAACTACTCGCGCCACCTCGGTCTCCTTTAGAGTCTCCAAAATATTGTCTCACTTCAGTCTTCAACATATCCAAAAGCAATTGGGCGTCCTGATACACTTGCGTGGACGGGGCATTAAATGCCATGGCGTTCTTGAAAATCAAAGCGGCTGCATGCTTGAATTCCTTTATGGTTGTAATTTTGCTGTCAGTCAACAGTGTTTTCAAAGTCGATAAATCCATTGGCTCCTTGATCACGTCAAAATATGTCGGAAGGTTAAAAGCAACAGGATCCACCTGTAGACACAAAATTCAGTTAGTTCACAAAATCAAGGTGACTTCAAGGAAACAGTAGATCTGATTTACAGGAGTTTGAAACCAATACGCCTTCTCATGTTCAGCCAAGTGACGAATAATCTTTTTGCATTTCTTGTAGTCTTCACTATCCAATCGGGCAGCAACTGGGGGGGCCGAAGAAGAAGCAAGGCCAGCTGAAGGAGGATGAGGAGGAGTTTCACCACCAAGAGACAGTTTCCTCTTTGGTGCCGTTGCTGTTGAAGATATTTCACTCTCTGGTTTCAATTTCAAGATCGCTTTTGGTAATGGAGGAGTTCCACTAGCTGTTTGTGATGGTGGCGGGCCGAGTATTTTTGAAGGCGGTGGTCTAGCGGATGGCGGTGGAAGCAGACTAGCAGTTGGAGCTGCCGGTTTGACGGGAGCAGGACTTACAGACGGACTTAATTTGACAGGAAGTGCGCTTTTTGGAGGAACAAGAGCGACTGGTTTTTCTGCTGTAGCCGGTTCAGCCACAGCAGGTTTTTGTGGCAGGCCAGGCGCAGGAGGTTTTACTCCAGATGGCGCTGCTGCAGATGTAGCGAGATGAGGTTTTGGAGGAAGCAACGTCAGCTTGGGAGTTACTGGTGACGGCTTTTCTGACACTTGTGCCTGCACAACAGGTGGTTTCGCTGGTGGCGGTACAACAGGTTTTGGCGGTATTGGAATAACAAGTTTAGGTTTAGGCAATGTAGGTTGAGCGGGTGTAACATCTTCCATCACTGTATCCGTCGGTGTTCCAAGTATGATATCATCGTCAATCTCAATGGCGTTACTCAAGATGGGCAATTCATGAACCAGGGCCCGCGGCATGATCTCAGAATTAAAGAACCTTTCAAGCTTTTGAGCCTGTTTGGTAACTGGTGAATCATCCGTGTTGTACTTGTAACAGTTGGAAAAAATGAGCTGGATATCCGAAAAGAGAAAAGTGAGATTGTTTCTATAGGCTCCTGCTTCGAGTTTCTTTGACGTGGTGGATATATCCATCGGTTTTTTGATGAGCGTGAAATACATTGGAGCAAACGATTCGTCCACAGGCAACATGAAAGCAGCTGCGCTTGGGTGATTTGTAATGTTCATCATCACTTTCCTTCCGGTTTCCAAAAACTTTTGATCGATTGGCGGGAAAGGTTCCGTGAACACTGGTGCCTTTGGAGGTGGTCTTGGAGCCTGGGCTTTTGGTGCCGACTTGGACGAGGATTTTGGAGGCACAGGGATTGCATCAGGCACCTATTCGAACAATGCTTTTAGTCTCATCTACTATTTCAGAGCACCTAGGAATCCAACCTCAGTAAGACTCAAAGATGGCATTTTAATGACAAGTTTTTTGGGTACAGCAACAGCACCATTATGAAACGGCACTGGTTTGTACACTACTTCACAAAACCGAAGCAAATACAATCGAATTCGGGAATCCAAGTTGCTTGAACTGATAAAGAGACAAACCCATTTTAAAAACGATACGAAGAAAAAGGCGTTTCCTTACGTTAGCAAAGGCCACAGCAAGTTCGAAAAGAAACCGTTTTTCGTGATATTCGCACAGATGGAAGCCCAAGTATGCAGAGGGGCATTGTTTCTCGGTTTCTTTTTCCTAGCCTCATCCACACCAACACTTTTCGCAAGGACAACAAAGTTGTACAGCTCCTTTGCCGCATAGCAAGCGATACGAATATCCACATCTTGTTCCACTATCTGAAGCAGGTAGTTTGCAATCTCGGTGGTGTAGAATCCATCCAACATTAACAGAGAATCTATAGCTGTCATTCGCACACAAAAAAAGTTTCCATAGCTGTTAATCATCAAGGAAAAAAAAACCGTTAAGTACTTTGCCAAAACAACCAAGAATAATAAGTACCCAGAAAAACCAAGGAAGAAGGGCAAGTCTATCGGAAGCAACCCAGCCAGCATCCACTTCATTTTAGCCTACAATGTGTATATAATTAAGTTATAAATCGATCGCACGAAAACTGGCGATAGAAAAGACGGGAAACTACAAAACCTCAATACAAGTTCTGGTAACAATGTTATGATGGGACGCATTTAATCGATCCAAGGCCAAGTATCGATCAATTTCAGCAACTGCGGCAACGAGAAGCGCCTTCTCTTCCTCGGTCCCAAAATCTACTTGATCGTCTGGTTCTTCAGGGGCACTTCCCACAAAGTCAAATTCTTCAAAGATCCCTTCTGCTGCGTTCATGTTGACCTCCTTGGGCTTGGCTTGCGCTTCCCGAAACTTTTGCGGAATCGTTGCGTGGCAAAGCGCGTTAATTAGCGCGGCAATGTAATAACCATCAGAGTACTTTTGAAAAAAAAAGGGTGAGACAAAACGAATTTTGCAATCGAAACCTCCTTACTTGATTTTTACTGTTATCGTTAAAACGCAACAAATCCAACACAATCCTTTTGTTTAGAAGAGGGATCTTGTTTTCCGCATCGCGATAAGTCACCAAGGCTGTAGACATTGCCTATAATCCCAGAAGTTCAGCGATATCCCATTTCTGAAGGAAAATCAAATTCACCTTCTTCACAAAATAGTCTTGGAAATTGGAAAAATCGTTTGGCTTTGGAATCGTCATCACTGAATTCGCGGCGCGCTCATAGCAGTACTTAGTGTTAAATTCTTTCACAAGCTTTACAAAAGGAGCTCCCATCGCAGGATCAACACCAAGCTGTAACAAAAAATTAACACCTTTAAATAATACACAATAACATTTAAAAAAAGAGTAATACCTTGGCAAGCGAATACGCAGCCTCCATTCTCACACGGTAAAAATGCCTCTCATCAGTCAACACTCGCATCAACGCCATCGTAGTCAGATTATCTGGCATGGATGCCAGTCTGACAACAGCTTCATGATGAGCCACAACATCCAAATCTCTCGCCAATTGCTCAATCCACATGCTTCTCAACTGGTCATGAACCTTCAAACACAGCCAATCCCCATCAGGATCCCACCGAATCCAATCCAACGACCGACGGTCAAACTGATCCAAATCTGGCTTCCCTTTGTCTTTGACTCCGTCGTTTGCACCAGGTTGCGGTTGCTGTGAGGAGTGAAACTCTTGTGGGGCGTCATCGTCATCATCAGCGCCATCATCGGCTTTTCCGCCATTGGCTCCAGTCATTATTCCCATCTTTTGCAGTTTCTTGAGCTTCTGTCCGGCACGTTTGTATTTTGTATGGTATGGGACTTCCACCACTTTTTCCATTTCATCAATAAATATTTGGTGAGAATAGGCGATACCCTTCGGTTCGTGAACTCGAACAATGAATGGACCCTAGCGATATAGTGTTGGGTTAAATACTGAGCAAGATTTGGAGTGTCATCAGGGTCCCAAGGACAAACCGTAAATTTTTTGGTTGCTGTAGGGTGATTCTTGTTTGTGTTATCCTGATGAATCGTTATCTCCACAACCAGTTTCTTTCGGCTGAACTTAAACCCAAGTTTAAACTTTGGACACCCTTTTCAGAATCAAGTTTTGTGAGTATGCTTAAATTATCATCAAATTCTACCAACCACTTCCAAAGATCCATTGATCGGCAAAACTCTTGAGTTCAGCACTTGCGCTAATTTTTCTACAGACTTTGAAGAAATGGTTTGTGCTCAACCCGTTCTCTAATTCTCCACTCATTGTTGAGATCATAATCTTGTTGATGACTTTAACCAAATTTCCTTTCCCCAGCCGCTGATCCAACATCCCAATCACCAGCGGAGCCTTCAAGGACAAAAACTCTGTCCGTAAAGAGTCTGGCTCATCGGATGGATGGAAATACTTCGTGCAAAGAACATCATCAGTTTCAGCACCTCCTTCTTCATTCAAAAGATATGCTGGGCAGAGCGGGAGTTGTCCCACATCCATCGCTGCAACACGTTTCATATCTTCACTTAATCGATACCGATACTCGTTGTTTCCCAACAGCTTGCGAATAAATAATCCTGCCATATAATTTCCCAATCCCATGTTCAACCACGAGTCAGTCCTATCATCAAACACAGAATTTCAGGGAACAAAACTTATGAAAGTGTTGGGTTTACCAATGTCGATGCGTGACATATTGCCCAAACCATTGATATGCTAAAGCAACCGAGAACTTATATCGAGAATCGAATATATTTTCGATATCATCCTCTTCTAGTAGCAAATGAGTGCTATAGAAGCCAAGATATGTCAGCATCAAGACTATCTACGCTGTGCGAATCAATTGAAATCACCTAAAAATTGCCATTCCTGCCCCGATAATAATGGGAAGGGAGGCGTCATGAACAAAGATAATTTTGTATGACGGAAAGGGAAAGGATAAACCAGTAAATTGATCATAAAACTCCATAGCCTGAAGAACGAATCAATTATGGCAATTCCAAAAGAAAGAGTGCATGCCCACTCACTTGCGGTAAGAAATCTAAAGTCGCGCGGACATTTTCCTTCAGCTCGTCAGGAAAGAAAGCCTCACACTTCACACCACGCGTTGCATTCTTTCTCGCAGCTGAGTCGCCGGTCGCCTCAGCCTTCTCTTTATCATCTTCATCATCAGATTTTTCGTCATCTTCTTTATCATCTTCATCTGGAACTTCAACTGTCGTTGCAGCAGCAGGCTGGGAGACATTCAGGGAGGCAGCATTTGTTGAAACAACTTCAGTCTGTCCAAATTCATAGAAACCGAAAGCACCAACAGCCAACAAAATACTGCTTGCACAAACAGATCCATCAAACGCAAAACGCGTTACTTTCCAGCCAGGTTCAATAGGATCCATGAAACATTCCACAAGAGATCCGTTACATTGAGCGATAATTTCTTTAGAAGCCAACGCCTTGCTCTTTTTCGTTTGTTTTCGAGGTTGAGTGGATGCCATTATGTCAGCAAACGTTGCAGGGGTGAGAATCTCAACAGTCCAACTGGCTTTTCGCGATGAACTATCGAAGCAAGGCATCCAAAATCGAGCGCTTTTCCCTTCATTGCTAGTGTATAAATACGGCGTTTTCTGCAAAAGAAGGGCGGAATATTAGTGTATTTTACGGTCGATGAACATGATTCCACGTACAGCCGACGATATTCCGCTGTCGGGGAACACGAAATGGATGCCGACTTGCGGATCAACCAGCTCGTATTCGATCTGCACGGTGATTGAGCTGAATGCGTCTTTCGGCTGTTCGGCCTGTGGATCCGCCAGGCCCTGGCTTTTCGCGCGCAGCTCTGCCGGCACGTGGATCAGCAGCTCGCCGTCGTCGTCGGCCGCCTCGGCTGCCTTTGCGACGGCGGCGCGCAGCTCGGGGTGGTTCGCCGGCGTCTTGGCGGCGAGCGCGCCGGCGGCGGCCGCGAGCGGATCGCCGAGCACAAAGGCAGCGGCGCGGCCGTTGACGAAGGCGGCGGTGACGGCTTTGTTTTTTGTTTTTTGTTTTTGTTTTTGGTTTTGTGTGTGTTGAGTGTGTTATTGTGTGTTCGGTCAAGTCAGTGTTCGAAGGAAACACCGAAAACACCGAAAACACACCCGCCTGGCGGCAGTGCAGCCGCAGCGCGTCCGGAACAGCGGCAGCTGGCGTCGATGCCGCGAGGACAAGCGTCGCGAGGCCCTGCGGTTGTGTCAGTCTGACTCTGTTGACCAGCGCGCAAAACTCACAAGAACGCGCCGTGTCTCAAAGTCGATCCGCAGCGACAGCGCCTGCGAGGAGAGTGCGAGCGGTGGCGGCTGCTCCTTGTCCATTTGGGATTAAATGCTGCGTCCTATTTCTTTTTTTATTTACTAATAATACTTATTTATTTTATTGTATTTTATTTTTATTATTTTTATTTGTTTTATTTACAAAGTGTGAATAAACCATAAAAGTCAGATGGCCACCGCTGGAGACTCAGGTGCGGTGTTGACGCTTTCGACCAAAACTGTCATTAACACTTCCGCTGATTCGTCCGCTGAAGAGCTGTCAGTGTTGCAGACGCACAAGTCCCGAATCCTCAAAGAGTCCCAGCACACAACAACTGTCAGTCGCCCTCCTGTCCATATTTTTCAGCATTCATCTCATGTCGTTACAGGTCAGCAGCTCATTCGTCGTCATCGGTCAGACGCTGCATAAGCTGTATTATGGTGAGTGACCCATAGACAAGACTTGACATCAGATGTTTGACCCTGCTGAACTCAGAGGATAAGCTGATGAAGACTCAGAAGGAATTTCTCGAATGGACAAAGGCCAATCTGGGTTCGATTGATTTCTCTTCTGTTCTTGGGCATGCAATACTGAAATCCACACAGGCTTTTCAAAAAGCACCACTTATGAATACATCATCTCATATCGCGTATATATGGAAATTTCCAACAAGATACCTGCTGGGGTTCATCCCCCAATGTACCAATCGCATTGCCAGTTGCTTTCAAAAGTTCCTCAAAAGAAACTAGTTGAAACGTGGCTTGACGTGTGTCGCCAAGCTCCTGGCGGAGTTATAACTACTGCATTTCTTGGTTCGTTTCCCTGGTCGTGTACCATCCCAGTTGTGTAAATTGACCCTCCTTCAACTCTGCCAGAATCATACCTTGACAAACATAACCTCCGAAGTAAAAGTGGCCGTGTTTCTATCCAAGCCGCTGAACCAGCTGAAGATCCTGAACCCAAACAAGAACATATCGCAATAGACCAAGGCTCTTCCACGCACTCAATGAATATTGACACGAGCTTGAATTCTTCATATCAGCAACAAACATCTTCTTCAAATCTGGCCAATACTCCGCACAACAACAACACTCTACCTTTCAATGAGTTTTTGATTTTTGAGCTCTCAAAGGAAGTTGTTCTTGGAAATCAATTTGATATGGTGCTTCAAAGTGTGGAGGATTTCCAAGCAGCAGAAAACAAAATGTGGGCAGGTCGGATTTGGAGTAATCTTGCCAGTGTTCGGCCCTTGACAACAAGTGAAATATATTCCGTGCCGCCTACTCTTGGGGATTCGAGTGTGTTTGAAGGGGGCCTTGAGCATTTGTTGCGAATCATTTTCACCAAGTTCGCTGCTCAAGAGTTTGCGGAGGTATTCATATCCTTGCTCATCAGAATGGCCTTTTTTTCTCTAACTCATAATTATACAAAACTCTCTCCTTCAGGGTATATTTTTACTACGTGCGGAATTTGGAGCGGATTGGTTTTCACCAATTCTACGGCATCCATACTGCATTCTAAGACACACAAACCCACCTGCACCTATTGAAATCCCAATCACATCGGCAAATCTTTCCCAGGCTTCCCCCTTACCTTCCGAATCGACAACGACATCAAAACGATCAAAACGCGCCTCTTTCACAGCCTCGGAATTCGATGGAATGAAAAACAGGACAGCGGCAGCTCCAATGACAGCCAGCGTCCAACCACCTTTTGAATCATTTGTCCTGTTTTATTTGGGACCCAACTTGAAAGAGTTTTGCAGTGTGTTTCGCCGCGTGGCGCTTGTCCCTGGCGTGAATAGTTGGAGTGCGTTTGTTGGTACTTCTGCTCCTTCTTCTTCTGGAGCAACTGGGGGCCTCAGTCCTGTGGATGGAGGTAATGGGAGTAGCAGTGCAAGTTGTTAGCGGGAAGAAATGATAAATTGCTTTTTTTCTATTACGTCTGCTATTATTCTACTTTTATTTACTTTTTACGTTTCGTGTTTTTTTTTCCGTAATTAAAAATTTGCTTATTAAAGGATAGAGGAAAGTTGTGGGATTTGTTTGTTCCCATGCGATTCAACTGACAATTCCACCTTCAATCCCAAAACCATGAGTTTAGCCAACAAGGCACAGTCTTCGATCACTGTGGCTTTCATTGGTCCATACAACTGGTATGTTTGAGATATTCCGTTACACAACAACCATGTTAAATCGAAAATATACGAAAAAAAAAAAACAGGTATCCAGGATTGATCTACAACGGATCCCAAGTAATTAGAGGCTACGATCAACTCGACCTCACAGCACTCAGCGACAGCAGCCGATGGAACGCCGATTCCTTCTTCTACTGGAACCAAGTCGCGTTAGAAATCGCCGTGGACGTTATCAACCACGATCCCAACCTGTTACCAAACACCACCATAAAAATCAAAAGATTCAAAAACAACTACTATTCGGTTCAGCGGAAACAGCAGAACCCGGGATACGCAATCGCGGTGGCAAATGAAATCGCGAATGAGCATCCCGATGTGGTGGCTGTGTTTGGAGGCAACTTTGTCGAAGATATGACGGCTGATGGGGAAGTGTATGGGTACTACAAGATTCTTCAGTGCACAGCGAGTGAATTGAGGATGCCGCTGGCGAACAGGAATAATTACCCGTACTACTTCCAAACAACGTCGGCTACGGGTTATGCGGAAGCAATCGGTTTGCTATTGAGGTCTTGGAATGTGAATCGAATCGCTGTGCTTGCGCCGAATTTCTTGGGCGATAAATCTGTCGGTGGATATGTGGCCAATTCACTACATAGCCAGGGATTCGATGTTCTCGCACGCTTTCGGTATCGCGAAATTGATGAGTACGCGCTGGATAACATTATTGCTGCGCTTGAACGTGTTGAAGCCAGGTTTTTAGTAATTCTTATTTCCACGTCTCGATTTAAATGAAATCTTCCCGCTCAAATATAGATATATCTTTGCAACCGCTGATGACACAAACACAATGGCCAAGATATATTACTGGCCTCGCGAAAAGAAAGCGACTTGTGGGAAAAGACTACGTCTGGATAGTCGACAAGGCCCCCTTGAGCTTCTTTGACCCTGTTCCCGTGTGGGGACCAGAATATTACAAAGAGGTGCGAGGAATCATTTTACTGACTGGAATCAATGCTCTGGATTCCTCTCTTCTTCAAGAAGAATATAAATTGTTTTACATGACCAATGCTAAACAAGCCTGATACGGGCAAGATCTTTACACTGGCTTTCATGGCGTATTGGACTAGAATGAGACAGTTGTATGATTGCACAAAAATTTTCGCAACTGGACTGCATAATGTGAGTTGTCGCGCTAGTCTTCATATTCATTTTTTTTTTTTGAAACTGGCTGAATTTTATAACAGTTGTTGACCAGCAATCCATTCTTCACGACCGAAATGGCATCAACAAGGCGTCTTCAAGATTTAATGAACTACACGTTGTTTAGAGATACAGGATATAATGGGATTGTTGGAGCACCTGTAAAATTGACAAAAAATGGAGACGTTCAATCGTGAGTAGCTCTTTTGACCACCAAAACAAAAGTAGATATATCCGTTAATTTTTTCCCTGTCTTTTTTATTAAGGGTCTTTAATATCTTTTACATGAATGGAAAAAGCAGTGCTTTAACTGCACCGCGTATGTGAACATCCACAACGATTCTCCATTTGATTATATACTTAAACGGGTCCAAAATACTTCCATTCTCCTTTTTATCCAGAATTCGCAATCACCGACATTGACGTCACGAAAATAATGCAATGGAAAACTGCGAAACCAATATTCTACGACGGGTCATCCATCCCACCTCCCGATGGCCCCGCCTACACCCACGTCTTCATTTCCCCAACAAGTTCAACCGGTCTGATGCTTCAAGCATTCACCGGATTCGGAATCACAGCAGCCATCGCTTTTTTAATCATTGTCTTGTTATTCAGGAAGAAAAAAGCGATCCGGTCGGGATCCGTTATATTCCTCACAATCATGACGATCGGAACTATCCCATCACACGTTTCGCATCTCATGTATATTGGAATGCCGACTGTGTTTCAGTGTCAAGCCAGATTATGGCTCCAGTTGGCGTCATTTGCATTGTGTCTTGGGAGTACACTCAGCAAAAATGCTAGAGTTACTATCATTTACTCTTCAAAGAAAATAATTCCAAACTATATTATTGGTGACTTGTTGTGGGTTATAGCTACTTTATCAGTGTTTATTATTGAGATGGTACGTTGTTTGCGGATACTGCAAGTATTGAAAGATTTAACAAAAAGCCGCCACCCCTACACAGATTCTTGTGTCCTCCTGGTCTATACTCTCCAAAACCAAGGTCAAACAGACTTTGCTAGCTGGGTACACCATCGAATACTCATGTGCATATGGTTCCTCAAACGGGTATAAAGTCGGAGCTGCTTTATGGACACTCAACATCCTTCTTCTTTTGGTATTATACCTTATCGCCCACAAGTCTCAAAACATTTCCCCGGTTCACTCCGAATTCACGTTATTGTTCTTCCTCTCTGTATCCCTGAGCGTTAGCGCCGTCTTGGCTGCTTTATTATCGACAGAAACCAACGTGATTCAGTCTCAATTCAACCAATCGATTCTAGTGTTCATTAATACATGTCTACCGCTTGTTATGCAGGCAGTTCCCCGAGTTGCAGTGCTCTTACAAGAGTCGCACCTGACAACACTGTCCGGTGTTCTATCGACTGTCAGAAGAGGAACTGCAACTTATGAAAATGGTGGCATGAAAAAATTCAGTGTTGGTGGGAAACTAGGAAGGAACACATCTGTCGCTAGTCAATCGCCTAGCGTGACAATGTTCAAAAGAGGCAGTTCTGTGGGAAATGATACCAGTGAAGCAGGTCAAACATCGAATTCAATGGCAAATGACCGGAAAATGTCAGTTTTCAGTACTGGTGCAAGAAAGTCTTCGAGAGCCATTGTCGACCCTTCAACAGCCAAAAAGCGTTCAAAGTTTACGCGTTTGGTGCTAGTTTCGTACTGCTTTCAAGCATCGAAACGAGTTTCAGTGTTGCCCAAGAAATGGAAAGTCGGAGCAATGGCTGGTGGAGTTGTCAGTGGGAAAGCATTCCTGGTTTTCTTGCCGCATGCCCATGATCTGGATTCGGACTGTGACACATTCCCGATAATGTGGCTTGAAAAGAGGGAGTCCAAACCAGAGTTTACGCGGCATAATAAGCAAGCTGAGAATCAGTGCTGCGTTCAAGGGACGCGTGGGTTTGTCTTTTTGGAGTTTCTGACGGAGAATTCTGGAGATGGATTTGTGACAGAGTTTAATACGTTGGTGGAATCGTTCTTTGTGTCAGTTGAGCAAAAAGCAGAACCATTGCAATAGACAAAAAAGTGCATTTATTTGACAAACACTTGGATTCTTCTCAATTCAATAATCCCTTCTTCTTGAGCATTGGCTCAATGCGAGGATCACGTCCACGGAACGCTCGGTAACCCTCCATATGGTCAATAGTACTTCCAGAAGAGTAAATGTATTTTCTGGCTTTAGCAGCGGTTGCCTTATCAAAAATGTCTCCGGCCTCCAAGAAAGCATCGAATGCATCTGCATCAAGAACTTCAGCCCACAGGTACACATAGTAACCAGCAGCGTATCCACTTCCTGCAAACAAGTGAGTAAAGTGGGGGATTCGGTGACGCATCACAATGCCTTCTGGCATTTCCAACTTGGCCAACTGGGCAGCCTCGAACGCGGTCAAATCGAGGGTCGCGATTTCCTTGGCTGAAAGAGTGTGGAGGGCTTGATCGATAAGAGCACAAACACTATATTCGACAGTTGCAAATCCTTGTTGGAATGTACGAGCAGCCATCAACTTGGCCAAGAGCTCAGCTGGAATTGGCTCGTTTGTTTGGTAATGACGAGCGTGCTTGGAAAGAACTTGAGGGTGACGAATCCAGTGCTCCATGAGTTGGGATGGAAGCTCGACAAAGTCTCTGAGAACGTTGGTGCTGGCAAGACGTTGATACTTGCTGTCGGACAACATTCCGTGGCAACCATGACCAAATTCGTGGAACAAAGTTATGCAGTCATCAAAAGACAAGAGAGTTGGTTCGCCGTCGGCTGCTTTGGTAAAGTTGTTGTTGTTGATGACGATTGGAATGACGTTGGTGTCAAGGTCGTCCACGTTACGACTTTGGGAACGGAACTCGCTCATCCAGGCACCGCCGCTCTTGTACTGACGAGCAAAGTTGTCGTGCAGGAAAATTGCGCGGATAGTATCTTGGCCATCGACTTCTTCATGGACTTCATAAACGACAACATCTTCATGGTATGCCTTGAGGTCAGGACGCGCAACAAACTTGAGGCCGTATAATTGGAAGGCCACATCAAACAAAGCCTCGAGCATGCGGTCCAAGCTAAAGTATGGCTTGACCAGGTTTTCATCAATGTCAAACTTGGCGGCACGAACCTTCTCAGAATAGAAGCGCCAGTCAGAAGGACGAATCACTTCACTTTCGCCAATAGACTTTGCGTATTCCGCCAGCATCTCGCGCTCTCTGTTGGCAGCAGCCTTGGCAGGAGTCCAAACACGCTCCAGCAGTTCGGTCACGGCTTCGGGGGTCTTTGCCATGTTGTCGGCGGTCTGGTAGGCCGCAAACGACGCGTAGCCGTGCAGCGCGGCCTGCTTTGCGCGCAGCGCCAGGATCTCGACGGCCAGCGGCTTGTTGTCGCGCGCCGGGTCGGCGGCGGCGGCCAGCTCGCCGCGCGACACGAAGGCGGCAAACACGCGCTCGCGCGCGGCGGCGTCCGGACACGCGGCGAGGAACGGCTCGACCTGCGAGCGCTTGAGCGCCACGGCGAGCTCGGGGCCGCCGGCCTGGCCCGAGGCGGCGTGGCGCGCGGCGGCGACGAGGCCCGGGCAGCCGGCGAGCTCGGCGGCGGCCACGGGCACGAGCGTCTCGCTCTCGTCGCGCATCACGTTCTGGTTGAAGCGCGTGCACAGCAGCGCGAGCTGCTTGACGACCGCGTTGTACTCGGCCTGCGTCGCCGCGTCGAACAGCGCGCCCTCGCGCACAAAGTCCGCGTGCGTGCGCTCAACGAGCCGCTGCTGCTGCGCGTCGAGTCCGAGCGACGCGCGCGCTGAGTGCACTGCCTGGATGCGCGCAAAGAGCCCCGGCGTCGTGCGCACTGCCGCCCGGTGGTCGGCAAGCGGCCCGGCGAGTGCGAGCTCGACTGTCTGCAGCTCAGGCGTGTTCTGCGAGGCCGTGAGGTTGTAGAAGACTCCGAGGATGTTGCTGGTTTCAAGTTTGGTTGGTTGGTTGGTTGGTCGCGAACAGTGCCAGAACACCACTGAAACACTGAAACACTGAAATACTGAAATACTGAAATACTTACTTGAGCTGTGCGCCGGCGCGATCGTACAGCTTGACCGTGTTGTCGAACGTGGGCGCTTCCGGGTTTTCTGCAATCTCGCGGATCTCGCGCAGGTGTTCCGCCCGCGCAACATCAATGGCGGGGATATAGTCGCTTGGCTTGATGTCTTCAAAGGGCGGAAGACCAAAGGGGCGCTTGCTCCAGTCGGCGAGAAGGGCGTTGGTGGTGGCGGTCAGCATTGTTCTTTTTGTGAAACTGCAGGGGGGAAGGTGGCGCTGATTTTTAAATGCGGAAGTGGCGGAAGGAACACGGAACAGGCGAAACACGGAGGGGATGCGGCGATAAATCATGTTTTGCATTCTGTCATGAACCCTATAATAAATATTCGTTGATTTACGAAATAATAAAAGTTTAATGTGAATATATATATATCATGGTATAAGTATGTGTGATTTCACATCTCTCAAGACTTTGAAGTATCAACCACTTGCATGAATTGAATGGCATCCGCTTCACACGCAAACTCAGCCTCCATGAAGCACGGTTGGAACAGCTCTCCTCTCTGTCCAGAATCCGCCGTAGGAATCTGTAGGAAAACACAATTCCCAGCAGTTTCCACAAGCAGATTTCTCTGTGTTCCAGAAAGTGCAAAGTGGGTGTCCTCGGAAATAAGGTGAATCCACCTCTTTTCATTCAACTCACACAACATGGCACTCGAGACAAAACTCCAATTCGAGTGGTATGACAGGCCAATATATCGAAGCTTGTAAGTGAGTCTATACACCATCTTCAAGTCCTAATCGCGTCTGGCGTTTTAAAATTTCGTTCTTGTAAAAAAAAAAATTAAAAAAAGCTGAGTAATTACCATCACGTTCACTTGAATAACAAAACTCGAATCCTCATTCTTTGCACTCTTTGAGTTTGTATTGGTACGAGATTGATGTGACACACTTTTTGTTGTCGCTGTACTCTTTTGTTGACTGTCGTCCCAAACATCCGAAGTCGTCTGCTTCCCATTATTCCAATAATGATTCGAATTGAGAAATTTCCGAATATCATTACTGCTACTACTACTGCTGTTTGCTAATTGAACAGCCCGTGGTCCAATACGCAGAATCGGTATCCCAACAGCCACAATCCAAAACCCAATGACTTGCTTCATTGCGTAATACTCATCAAAAGGAACCGACGAGATTATAATAGCCAACAAGAGAAACAGAGGTATGAATATGGCGAATAGAGATGTCTCGTTGTGGATTGGTTTCACCCCGTTTGTTGAAAGCGCTGCAAACCCCAAGCTCAGCAACAAGAGCCCATTGTATAAATAAAGCAGTGTTATAGTCGATACACCACCACCGCTGCTGTTGCTGTTGCGACTCGAAACCGAAACATTGGAACACTTATGAATAACTTGATGTTTGCTTGTGAAAGCGATAGGTCCAAAATCCTTAACAAATGTCGAATAAGCTAAAATGGCGGAATTTCCTGCAAGAATAACTGCATTTCCGTACGACAAATATCTACTATTTCTACTGATTATCCCCTTCTGCACAGTCTTCTTGGAATACACTGTATAGACCAACAGAGTCTTCATTATCAACGGCGAAATCAACAGTGGAATACCAGTCCAAGTCAACCACCTTCTTAAATAACAAAGAGCCGTGGTCGGCGGAATCAAATAGCTCAAAAATCCAGTTAGGATGAATATCGAACCCAACAGCGTGACAAGCGTGTGTCCAGCATGAAGAGTCCTGATTTCAGTGGTTTTTCTATTCGACACTACGATAACTAGAAATCCAGCGCAGACAATGTATCCGATAGCAACCAATATGATAATGAATTTTCCTTGATAGTTGTAAATCGAAGGAATGAAAACTGGCATTATGATGGACCCATCGTTTGGAGGACTTGTCAGACCTGTAAAAAAATATGTATTTGAGTAAATACTATATATGCAGTATGAACTTTTTGACCCACCCCACCTCCATTAAATACAGGACTCCCATGAAACCCTAAAGATCTGCTAAATTTATCAATTTGGGCAAATGGACGTTGACTTCCATCGGGCCCCCAAAACGTTGAATTCAGCATGATAAACACAGTACTTGCAGCAATATCGCCAAATGAATCCAGTTTCATGGGATTGAGTAGGGTTCCGTTGAAGCCTGGAGAAAAAAAAAATATGATTCTCTGGACAAGGGGGTGTTAAATGATTTTTTTTACCCGTGTCTTCAAACGCATTAAACTTGAGCTGGTTACGTAATTGCGGACTGGTTAGCATTTGTGCTGTGTAGTGCGGATTGTTGCGTAGAATCTATGGTAAAAAAAAAAGGCTCAGAAAAATAGCCCCCCTCTGCACAACTTACTTTATCAAATCCATACAAA
Organism: Obelidium mucronatum; assembly: GCA_025765595.1. Taxonomy (NCBI): domain Eukaryota; kingdom Fungi; phylum Chytridiomycota; class Chytridiomycetes; order Chytridiales; family Chytriomycetaceae; genus Obelidium; species Obelidium mucronatum. Next base: position 24,015 of record JAIVFH010000137.1, on the reverse strand, counting down.
AGAGTTCCCACACAGTCAAATGGACCTGCACTCGCCCAATTCAAATGATCCGTTTGGTATTTCAAAGGATCGATTTCATAAAGTCTCGCCCACTCGGATTCAATCAAGCTACGTGCTGGATCGCTGGGAGACACGCTCTTTGGAGCAATGTATATCATTCCTTCCATAAAATCCAAACGCGGATCCGTTCCACCACCTCCAACAAGTTGGTGTTTAAAAAAAATGTAACTCCTATTCCGAAATTGGGGGAAGTTTACTCACCATCATAGTCTGGTGGATATGGCGGTTGCGTAACAAACCATAAATGGTCAGGACTTGTAAAGTTGACTTTTTTGGCTGCTTCCACAAAGTAATATGCGTTGGACCATGCTTGTGCACAAAGAATAATGTATCTGTTACACATGCATGCATACAACAAAAATAAAATAAATAATAAGTAACACAATAAAAGAAAAATAAATTCAGCGTATTTTTATATAAATGTATTTGATACCTGGCATCGACCAGTCGAAACTCGTTCAAAATTGCATCATAGTCATTATCAGAACGCAGTCCATGGTAGTATCGATTTGCCAGAATAACAATATCATTCGAAAAAAGATTGTTTTTGATATCCATGCACGCTGTGGATGAAATGAAAAATAACACCCAAGGAAACAAAGTATGGCCTTGCATTATTTACCTCCTTTACTCTCGATATCATCAACGTCATAAACCAATGCGACTCTTTTAACATTCCAAAGATTTAGTAGCAGCGCGATATCTTGACCCCATTTGTTTGAGAACGTGACGCGAAAATAATATGGGTAATCGTCCTTATCAGACAAGGCAGGTAAATTCTGCACACCACCACAAAAAGGAATCTAGTTTTGTAATAAATATTTAAAAAAAGGGCAGAAAAGCTAAGATATGCGTATTTTGCTGTACTTTGAATTGAGACAGGATTCCAGCGGTAAGCCTGAGTTCATAAACGTTTCAGATTCTCAAAAGTACAGACAAATACAAAAAAAAGGGAGAGACGCGTTTCTTTCTTTACATTGTGCTTAGATCCGATGTTTCACCCACAACGCCACTGATTTCATCTGGATTGGAGAAAATTGTCAAATCAGTCATCAGATTTTTTTTTTCAACCCCTTACATTCATTGGCCAGTTCCAACGCGACAGCAGCTGCGCCACCCATTGTATCTCCAGGATCGATTCCTTGATCCCAACTCTGCACTCTCAATACATGAACCATTGTATTCGGAAGGATGGTGCTATCGTTATTGATGCGTTCAACAGCCAACTCAGCACCTGAATCCATCTGCCTTATCCAGCTGCAAAACATGCAATCGTCATATTCAGACATGGTTGTATAGTCTAAAATGAGTCTGTATGGAAGGAGAAACGCGATAGTGATGTTGCTATTTTGCTTGGATGGAATCATTGATTGTCCAGGGTAGAAGCCAATCACGGGATCTATAAACGTCTGACACCATACAGGATACACGGAGAATAGAAAAAACAGCCATCGAGATTGCTCCAAGAATGGCATTGTGGTGGGATTTTCAGGATTTTTTTTTTCTTTCTTCTTCCAAGATCAGTGTGATTGCCAGTGAAAGGAAAGAAGAATGAACACAAAAAAAAACTTACATCTGGTCTTTATTAGAATGCTTTACAATCGCATTGAACAGAGATAGTTGACCTTTCCTTGATTTCGGAATACCCAACATTTGATTCTTGCTTCCACCCACTTTTTAGCAATTTTTGATACAGCCCAGTTTGCTGAGTCGTAACCTGTCGCACCGAAAAGAGAGAGCGACATCGGCGTATCATTTAATTTCCTTTTTCCAATGTCGTAAACAGATGCCTCCCCATCGCCTTCAGATACAAGAGAGCCCTCTGGCGCCTTCAACGAATATGATCGTCCCTCGACCCATTTCACAGGATCTAAATGCTTTGCAGGATTCCAAATAAGATTCGTATTTCCGCGGGTATGATGGAGAGTAATTGGTGAAATCCATCGTAGGAAACTAGGTTTTTCATGTATGGACTGTCGAATTGGATGGGGAATATGCGTGCAAGCCTCTTCATTAAGTTTCTTCGAAGCGTCAATTTCGGTGAGACCACCTGATTATGAAGACGGTTATCCCAATCGTCCACATTCTTCCAAGTAATTACAAACCTGAACTAAATTCGAGCCCTTCAAGTCTGCATGCTTCATCCCTTCAGGAGTCTCAAGCAAGTACGAGGCGTAATCCAGAATGTAATCCCCCAACGAATCAGTCGCTGCTTTCTACCAAGTCACTAACCGACAGCATCAACACTGTTTCGACCATCAGCAATGGGCTGCAACTGTCGATTCGGTTCACAAGGAAGGGCATCAAGGCCCCTAAAATTCGGAGCCTTGATACTAAACTGTTTCTCAGCTTGTTCAAGAATATGAAGTCTCTGACCGGGTTATCTGCATCTGTTGTTCGAATTGCAGTCGATTCTACGCTGGCAATGTCCTGTTCACCACAAATTAACTGCAGTGAAAAAAAGGAATATTTACACTCACATCTTTCTTCTTCAAAAACCAGTCCAATTGACCAAGGACTGACTTATATAGGTTAAAACAACCACCAACAGCTTCCATTCCTGGCAGATTTCCCCAAAAATACAACTTCATCTACTAACTACTTTTGCAGCGCAGCAACAAACTTCAACAATGTCCTCAACGCGCTTAGCATCTTCCTTCAACCGAATTCTGAAACTGACACTGCTTCTAAAGACCTTTCCAAGTGGCCCTGTCCAATTCTTAAAATTACAGCCAATACTGAAATAGGTAATTCCGGAATCATGCAATAAAGCCAGTAGTTCCACGATCGCATCATACCCTCAACGAATTTTTCAGCCACTACTGCCACCAAATAATGTTCATATCCACCACCCGCCAGTCTTTCGTCCACCTTAAGTTGTGACACAATTGCAACTTCTTGAAACATCAAGAACAGCCGAATTTTTCTGAGCTGATAGTTTGATTCATTCACATCAGTCAGCATGGCTTCTATCAGTGCAGGCAAACCAGCCTGTTCAACCGACAAGTCAAACAACAAATCACCAGGACGACTGTAGACATGCCGTAAGAAAGCAAACGCTTTGCCTGTTTTCCTCGCAACAGATGCAGGAGTCAGACTCTTTTTTTGAGGTTTACCAGAGAGAGATGACAACGCTAGTTCTCGTTGAGATTGGACCCAAGGCCCGACTTGCTTTTCACGAAGAAAGGTGGAGTTTGCTTCAATCATGACTTTGATCCAGCTTCTTGTCATTGTTGCAAACTCAATTGTCTTTTTCACCAAGTCTAGGGACTGGTTTATGGTTGCAGTGTCTTGCGTTTTTGCAGACGATACGATTGATTCAAATCGATCCCTTATTGTCTGAAGCTTGAAAATAATATCAAACAATGCAGAAAATAGTTCTCGCTGGTCAAAGCTGGACCGTCTGACACCCTTCAAGGCTTGCAGTTCCTGGAGAAAAAAAATGGCAAGAGTCAACGTAATGCCAAAAACTAGGACGTTAGCACGAACCAAGTCGGTAAACTTGTGTCCCGTATTATCGCCATCTTCGCCCACAACAAGAAGTGTTTGCAAAACTCCAATAACAGTTAGGAATCTCAACACATGATCCGGTTTCTGTGCTGACTAAATAAGCGTGGGAAACTAAATTATAAGGAGAACTTACGGAAGTCCCAAATTGATGTGATATTACAGGAAGCAAAAATCTCATCAAAATAGTCTCAACTGAGCAACAATGCGCTAAAAGAAGTTGTACCAAGAAATGGATCATCCAAGGCTCTCCAATAAAAGAGTCCAGCTTAGCGCCTGGTGTTAAGTCCAAAGAGCTGCTCAAAAAGTCTCCAATGTGCTTATCCAAAAATCGCCCTTGGTGATTTACGCCTTGAAGGACGCCAACGATTGACTGAACACGTTTTTGAGTGAACACGTCACTGTAAAGAAAATATGGTTGGCATTCAAGAGGGAAAAAAGCCGATATGCTAATAACCTGTTTTCCTTGGAAATTTTTGACAGAGTTGTCAACGAGTATTTGAAAATACGGTCGACCATTTCCTTGCTGGAGGCATATCGAAAACTTAAGTTTGAGACTGCCGAGAAGATGGATTCTTCAGTGTCTTTCAAATTACGAATCTCATTAAATTCGGTGATGCTATCTTTTGCGTGGGAAGTCGGTGGAAGAGTCTCGTGAAGAAAGGCGTCCAAATATTCGGAAGGAAGGAATGCTGAAAAGGACGAAAGAAAGGATACAAAGCGATTGTCTAAAATAGATGCAGTCACAGTAAACGATTGCTTCTAAAAGAGCCGTTAATTCAAATCATGGATATGGAAACACTAACATTTTCCCAAAAGGTCTTCGCCACATTTGAGGCTTCCCCCATATAGCATAAGAGTCTCTTGTACTTTAAAAATGAATCGATCATGCACGCGTTCAGTTTCTTATCCGCCTTTACGGACAGCAACCACAGATTCAGCTATTCTGGAATTTAGCAGGTGTCTTGAAACGCCGTTTCAATATCTGCGACTCACTTCAATTATACTTCGCGAATCTTTCATTTCTTCCAAGAAGAATGAAAGGGCCATATACTGGTCCACAGTCAGCAGTGATGATCCAGGTGCTAATGATGAAATCTGCTTCTTCCAGTTTTCAGCATTTATGCTGAAAGATAAGACTTAGACAGACATCTACACAAAACCCTCATGATAATACTCACGCAACAGATTTAACAACATAAAGCTCGTAGCCAGTCTTTATCCACTTTGAGAGTACAGATTTCACAAACAAGTTCATGGAAGGAGTAAGGGCTGTAAAGTTCGACAGATCCCTCTCGGTTTCGGTGGCAGGAACACAGCTATTATCAGCACCGTCTTCATAGATTTCAGGGAGCAAGGCCTTCAACAGATTCTTCGCTTTTAATATTACGCTTTCTTCGGCAGCCTACTAATCCGCTTAACAAAGAGTCGATATGACAAAAGAGATGTACTCATACCGTTTCATACACTAGATTATTTTCTTCGCGAAGCTCGGTACGAATATTTGCAATGTGACAACCACTCTCGACCACATGGTAACGACAAACACAACCGAATATACCGGTCCTTCGCCTATTAACATTATGAAATCAATACAAGAGCGTCATAAATTTTGGTCAAAAAGTTACTTCGCAAAGCTCAAAGGCACCCCTGGATATTAGCCTCTGTACGAAATTAGCAAGCGAAAACACTCGTGTCCGAATGAAGTCTCCAAACAACCAAATCACTTTTTCGAAATCTGCTGCGAATTCTTTACGTCAGTTTTACAGATATAGGAGAAGTCAACATACAAGTGTCCTGCGTAAGAACATCGTTCAATATGTCCATCAATATGACTTGAATTCGGCCTCTCAATTGTCCAGAATGATCCGCATTGATATATTCAAGTAACACGCATGTAACTAGGTATACACGCCTCTCAAACTCTGCGTCTCCACCCAGATCTACTGGCAATAGAGCCCATTGGATAAGTTCGAGAATCCGATCAGAAACACCATTGATCATGCCGCCTTCGTCTATTGTGAACCATTGTTTCGACAACCTTTGATGTTCAAACTATCAGTGTCCAAGATATTCATTACCTGTCGTCGCCTGTAAGTAACAGGCGAAAAAATCAGGAAGAAATTACATTAATAGAGACGGGTCTTTCTGGACCTTTGCGAACTTGGTACTTCATTCGCGCGACTCTAGCACTTATGTCTGCCTCTAAACGACCAAGGTCACGAACTAGAACTTTACGAGCCTCCTCTGGCTGGTCAACCCATTAGCAATAAAACCCCAACAAAAATCGATCAAACGAACCATATGCTTAAATGAGGTTACTGCTGACGGATGAAAGATATCGGAGCGAAGGGAATCACACACCTGCCCACATTGGAGATACAAACGCATCCGGCTCAGATATCGCAATATACTGAATCATCATCAGCAAATTTTGGTATTGCATGGATATGACTTCAGATTCGCCCCGAATGGTTTTCAGCTGCAGAAAGGCATTAGATTGGTTCTAATCAAGATGGAAACTCACCGTCTTTGTGCGCGGAATAATAGATTCAAGAATCGATCTAGTAAGGGCTTTTGACTTGACGAACTCTCCAAGAAGGTTCCACACGAGCGGGATCATAATAACACCCTATTTTACCCATTAGTTACCAAACAGGGCAAGCAACGCACAAACCTGTGAAAAGCTGTTCTTTTTAAGATTGAAACGTTCAAGAACACAAAGTAGCGTTTTCCGCTGGTCTAAAAGACCTTCAAAATAACAGTAGGAAACGAATTCGACACTGAAAAATTGCAATTAGTGGCTGCTGAAACCAAAAAACCGCAATTTTCTTACCAGTACAACCACGGTAATATGAATGCGTTCCGTGCTTCAGGCGACTTGAAGGCAGTCGGACCTCTTGGGGTCGCGCTCCCTTTCATATTACCAACTATGTTAAGAGGAGTTGCCGCAGATGGCGCTTTCAACTTATCAACTTGAGCTTGAATATATTTTGTCATGGCTTCTGCAAACAAGGTTTGAGGAGACTTTCCAAACTGCAGGAGTTTAAAGACATTAGAACTGTAAGATCAAGTTGAGAATACTACTCACGGCCATTTTAAGAAGAATACACTTCATAAACCATGCAGCTCTAGTAATCGCAGGCTGGTATTTGCATATTTCTCCAATCGTGTCCATGAGAGACCTATAAGTTGAGCTCTTAATGATAGCCCTGCTTGAAAGATAAACGAACTCAACTGCCCGGGTATAGGAATTAATGATATAAGTCTATCAAGCGGCTCTTTAGAACAAAGGATGGCAATCCATGAAGTCTGTTTTGCCTGCCTTTGGAAGAGCATTGAGTGCTGGGGGGTTGAACGTCGAAGCACTAAGAATGCATCAAGTTGAAATTACCATTATTTAATTTATCAACAATGAATACCTGTCTAATACTTTCGACGCGTTTGCTTCAAAGCTGGTGGTTATTCTTTTCAAGGCACCAATCACGTCCTGGTTTAGTTTCTCCTTGTAAACGTCAAATGCTGACAGAGAATCAATAGACTATCGAATCACGATGAATCAGTTCGTGTAGGTATGAGATACCAATTGACTACATACAATCAGAGGATGGGCACAGATGATCCCATTGCGGATACTTGTTTCCGTCAATTGACTCTCCTCTTCAATAGCTGTTCGCGTGAATACATCAGCAAAGGCTCCATCTGAAAAGGTGAGTTAATATCAATATCAGCATCCCCGTTTATACTTACCCAGTTTAGACGAAGGGGCTGGGTCTGTAAAGAAACGTCTCTTGGGATCTGGTGACAGCGAATATGGATCGAGAGGAGTCTGAGTTTGATGTTGCACCGCATTATTGATGTGGTGCTGCAATGGATGGTGCTGATGATGATGTTGGGGTTGATGCGGTTCCTTTCTTTTTCGGTTCATTTCAAAAAAACGGATAATAAATAACAGAACAAATTAATGTAAAAGATATAATTTAAAATAATCTAAATATATCAACGGGCGGGCGGAAGTGATAGCAGCTTTCCGCGGACCGCATTGAGTTCATCCACCAATTGCATACTCTCAATTGCAACTGTTTTATAATCACTTTCAGCAGTTTTCGAGACAATATCTAGAACATAAAAAATGAATAATTATAAAACGATACTTTGCTTAATAATTAGTTGAGCTTACAGTCTTTGAGATGGAAGTTGTTTGATTCATCTGTAAACGTTTTTAGAAAACCAAACCAAATAACTGATCAAGAAACTCACGATGTCTCAGTCTCTGCTCCAAAGCGCCAAGCTGGGTGTATGTTTCATTCTCATGAATATGCGCCCTCTTTGCCTCTTGGCGAGAGGCCAAGGCCTTGTTGTAGTTTTTGAGTGTGTCTCTCTGGATTCTCAAGAACTCGCGATCATTCATATTTTTCTGCGATATATGTTGATATATTAAACTAGACATCGATCCGCAACTTGGCCCTTATTACCTTTTTCATGAACTCCGCTTCCTTTTTGACAGCATCAATGTTTGATACCTTTTTAATATCAACTTCCAACTTTTCAATTTTATCATTCAGGAATTTCAGCTCGGCATTTAGCTTTGTTTCAAGCTGGTTGACTTTTTCAAGATCTTGAAGTCTGCGATCGCGTTCTAACGAAAAACTCAGATGGCAACTTACCCCTGAAAAAAGGTAACTCACCAATCATTAGTCCCTCCGTTGTATTTTCCGAGTTTCTCATTTCCTTTTCTTTGAATTTCAAATCGCTTTGAAGTTCCTGATGATCCTGCTGCGATGGCAATCGACTCACATCATTCTTTGCAAGATTCTTGATGCGATGAAGCAACTGAACAATGTCTTTCTCAATTTCTTGGTTTTTCTTGATAGAATCTGCCTTGCGATCATCAAAGTTGTCAAGGAATGTAGTCATCTCTCTGTCCTTTTTGACAAGTTCTTCGTACTTCCCAGACTTGTCGCCTTTTTGGTGCTTAAGTATTTGGCGGAATCATTTCTCAGATTTGTTACCGTGCCCTCCAGTGTCTGTATCCATATCAATTTGGGAAAGTCCTTCTTTGAGTCTGTGAGCCTGTTCCTCCAATTCTGCAATTTTCCTCTCCATAGCAGAGGTTTCTTGGTTATCCTCTTTGACTTGCTCAAGAAGTCGGCTTTTCTCTTGTGGGCCAGCCTCCTTGTCCAACTCTCTGAGGGAATCCTCAATTTCTTCCCGTTTGTTGCGTAGATTCATAAGTTTTTCATAGTACGCAAGTGCACGCTGTTTTCCAGAATCGTGGCGAATTTCCTGAAATAAATTCATGGATTGGTAAGCATTTTTTTTTTTGAACAAGGAATCATTTTATCGCACCTGCTTCAGCGTGGATTCTTTAGCGATCAAGTCATCTAGCTCCATTTGGCGTCGCTGGATTTCTTCAGTGTATCGGACATTGTTATCTTTGGCTTCCAAATACATTGAACGACGTTCGGGATCCTTGAAGAGAAATATAATACTATAAGGCTACAGGCTAATGAAGTAGAACACGGGGCAGGGCTAGTTTCGCAATACCAATTCGTTGATCTGAGATTCCGATCTTTGTCGTTCCTCCTCAATGTTCTTTTCAACTTCTCGGACAAGCAGGTCCTTTCTGAATACAAAAAAAGAAGCCAAAAAATATCAGCAAAAAGGAACAGGGACTCAAAGAACTTAACTGTTGTCTTTGCATAAATATTTCGTCCAAGATTTGACTCTCTCGTTGGTTTTTACTCTTCAACTGTGCACATTGTTTTTCAATGTCCGACAAATCAGAGTCCGTGTGGAGTTTGTCAATCAACGTATTGAAATCCCCTAATTGTCCTTGAAGCTCGCGAAGGTCATTCGCCAGTATATCGGCACTATGCAAATTCTGCGTGTCAGTGGCGACAGATTAAAACACAGGAAAAGTACCGTTTCTCAAAAGCTGCATAATTGCTGTTCTCCTTATTCATATTTTCTGCTTCTGTACTCAGTTTGTTGATCTCAGTTGTGAGAAGCCCAATTTTTTGACGGAGCTCGCTTTGCCAAAATGTTCGATCCTGAACCATTCTTCCATTTCCCACTACACCCGTATTGCTTTAGATTGCGTAATAAAAGTCGTTAAAGAAACATACTTGGCATATTTCCTTTAATTCCCCCAAGTCCTTGCTGAGTCATTGGACGGTCAGCGACTTGAAATCCTGTTGAGTAAAAAAAAGATAGTTCAGTCAAGTTTTCTCGGATGGAGTGAAGAATATATGCAATTAGATATTACCAAATCCGCCGCGCATACTCCCAGTCATGGGTCTGGCAGTTCCTGGCCCTCTGGTGTTTCCTGGCTGTCATATTTTAAAAACATGTCAGCTCAGCTCTGAGCGCGTTAAAAAAAACAATTCATTTTGAAATTTACTGGAGCGGGTGGAGGTCCTAGTGTTGGTGGCGTTAAAATCGGATCTGACAGACGGTATGAATATTTACCTGCCCTACTGCCTGGCACCGCAGAAGCTGCTCCTCCTCTCCCAGCACCTCCCCAGTCTATTAAATAAAAGAATCTGAATTAGAGTTTAAGTGTCTTAGGTATTCTGTGTGTACTTGGTGCGTTCCCTGATCTGCTACTGGGTCTGTTTGCCAGCGATCCGGTAGGTGGGCGTCCTGTTACTCGAACAATACTGTAAGATATTATTCTATTCGATGTGCCGATACGCACCATACATATTCATTGTTGATGTTTTTTTTGTCTAGTGAGTGAATTGAATACAAAAAAAAACTTGTCACAATTGTACATAGTTGAACTGATAATTCAGCCAAGCCATGTAATAGCAGAGTTACACGCAAAGGCACATCGAAATGTAATCAGCAAGCAGTCCGTCAAGCCCATCTCTCTGACATCTAAAATTTCCGTTTAGTGATAAAGAAGCTGAAACGACGAAGAAAAAAAAAGCAACCGATAAAGTGTTTATGTTCTCAAACACCAACTTTCCGCTCCTTGGAGGTCATTGGGAACCGGAGGCATTTGATGTCAACAGCTTGTTCGATGTCTTTGAGCCACAACCCAACTGGGACACCATCTTTCCTCCTGTAAACAGCAACAAGCTCAATGCCCTGCCGACAGTCCAAACATTCGCACAGCTTCCTGTCATTAGCCAGCAAGAGCTGTCTGCCTCATTCTTCAATGCACAAGATCTGTCTGCACCACCATCTATGTCTATTGACCATTGGTATAATCGTGACATCATCTGCATTCGCAACAACTTCGAATCACAACAATAACAACGTAACTCTCTGCAATTGCATCAACGATAGGAGCATCAGGCCAGCCAGAATCGATCCGCCAACATCACATTGAACAGTACATCCAGACACCTCCACAAAGCACACCACAAACATTCATCAGCGAAAAAAATACCACCAAAGTTCCCGCGAAATAGCTCAAGCCCCTAACCTGAATGGTCAAACTGTCCATGCGGAGAAACCACCGCGACGCTGAAAAGAGCCGTCGCAATTCGTTACGTATGGGCTTTGATAAACTCAAGAGAATCTTGCCTTCAGCCAAGGGAAGCGTTGGGAAGACTGGGTGGAGTCACACGAGGCTGCTGCAGAGCGGCTTGGAATATATTGTTCAATTGAAGGAGGAGATTGAGACGCGAGAAAAGGAGAATCAAAAACTTCGGGATGCTGTTAAAGACATCTTCGATTCGAAAGGGCAATAATAATCTATTAAAATATAATACGTAATAAAAACGAATTCATCCTATTCACCACCAACCGAGCACTTTCCACCAACAGACTCCCACGGTTCCAAACACAAGTATATACAACAAAGCTGCAAAGAACCCATAAAGATGCCATTCCTTTTTGCTGAATGAATTTTGTGAAAAGTACATAACAACGACACCAGATGAATACGAAGTCAGGCAGGCCGAGACGCCAGAGGAATAGGCAATTAAACTTGTCAACAAAAGCGGGGGGCAGCCAGCTGCCTTTCCAGCCAACATTAAAGGGGTAGATAACGCAACAATGTGACTGGTGATTGATGAGAACAGGTACATGGATACGAAATAGAAGAAGCCGAGAACAAGTGACGAACTGATTGGACCCATTCCATTTATCAACACATCTCGGCACCAGTCTCCTACAGCTTGAGATAGACCCATTTTGTTCATTTGTTCAACAATCATCACCATTCCAGCTAACCAAAAGAAAGAGTCCCATGCCTTTGAAACATTGAATATGGTTCTTTTTAGCGATTTTCTGAAATAGCACTCAAACAAAGCTCAAAAATAAGAACCTTTCCATTGTCCCTTATATCTTCCCATCGTAAAACACCAACAATCATCATTGCATTGAGTCCAAGCATGGCAACAAGACCGTCAGGCATTACGTCTGCCACCCATGTCAGCAGGCAGCCTGATAGAATCACAGCCGTAGCTACTTCGGACGGACTAATTGGACCCATCTGATGAAGATCTTGCATAGAATTTTCAATAATGATTGAAGCGTTAAAATCTTCAGTTTTAACACCAGCCAAGTAGTAGCACAGTCTCGGAATAAGGAAAAAGAGGACCAAAACAGGGATGGACGCTCCGATCCTGATTAAAAGAGATTGCTCAACTGTCCCAGAATTCTTCGACGACACACTTCAAACCATCCTTATACTCACATCCATTCTACAAATCCAAACTCAATAGAAAATGTAGACTCCGCACTTTCCGCCAATATTGGGTTTCCTACGGTTCCGTAGAAAAGGGCAGAGGAACTTAGCAAATTGGCATGAAGACCGCACAGAATCAGATATCTTTCCATTGACGGAGAGCCGACTGTTTTTGAGATTGACACAACTAGTGGGAAGATTAAAGCGCCTCCACGAGCAGTGTTACTGGGTATCAGCAGAGCGGTAATGAGTTCGATAATCAAAAGCGAAGGACCCAGAGAGTAAGGATTCTTTGCAAACGTTTTGATGATCTTTGATGTTGTTGTTGTTGTTGTTGTTGTGTATATTTGAATTTAGCACGAGTAGTGGCGTAACTGGGCAGCAGGGTTCATTACAAGCAGACTCATCCGTTTTCCAAGACCGGATACTTCCACGGCCAGACCCAGATTGAATGCAGACCACACGAGCCACGCAAGCGGCAGACCAAAGCCCGCGAGCGCCACGGCAAAGGCGTCCTTGAGCGAGACGCAGTCTGATTGGAGATGTTAGCTGGGATGGTGTGGGATGGGACGCCGCACCGCCGCCCCCGCACCGCCACGCATTCGCCGCCGTCAAGCCGAGCAGCGCCGTCAGCACAAGCAGCGCCACCGGCGCCGCGAGCAGCAGCAGCGCCGCCACAAGCAGCGCAAACACGGCGCCAACCAGCTGCGCGTGCGTAAGGAAACTATGCAGCGCCACTGTGCCGCACACGGCGGCGCCGAAGAAAACCTTGACGCCAACGTGGCGCCACTGTATCTGCTGGTGCGCCCCGGCCGTCGGAAGCAGCGGCGTGAGCTCGTGCGCGTTGGCCATTGTATTCCTGTCAAACAATAAATACTGGACAAATGAACAAAGGATGTTTCACAACCATGCTCTCTTTCTTCATGCTGGTCTTATGCGTACTTTCTTCGCTTGCGGTCGCACAGCACTATATTGATCCAGTTGTTGGCTTCTTTCCTCAAGAGTCTCCCATACCGTTGAAACAGCAAAACAATATCACCATCGCGTTTATGCTACCCTATCAAACGTTTTGGAACATTCCAAATGCTACTGATCATAACCCCGATGCGACTTGGTATATGCAGATGGACGCTGCTGCTGAACTTGCAGTGATACGCATCAACAGCGACCCAGAGATCCTTCCGAAAACGACTGTCAATATTCTGCGGGTCAATAACTGGGATCATTCTATTGGCAGCGATATGGGACTTGGGGGGATGGCTGTTGTTGCAATGGAAACCGTTTTTGATTCGCACAACGTTCTTGGCGTTTACGCAAAAACAGTTGACTCAATATCGCTGTAAGTTTCCATTATAAACTATTGTTTTCACTGAGACATCCATCTTGCTTGCGGTACAGAGTCGCAGCTGGAATCTTCTCTCAGTTACAGGTGCAAACTTCCAACTCAACAACTTCATTCCAAAGCTCATAATTTTTCTTCATAGATGCCCATGTGTGGTGGAGATCAAAATCTACCGACTCTCTCTGACAAACAAAACTATCCATACTTTTACCGAGTGACATTTTCAGCCAAATGGGGATCACCCTTCAATTTGCTCTTGAAGCAATGGAACGTCAAACGCGTGGCAATGGTTTATGATGGCACAGATAAAGAGAGTATTGGCGGTATGTTGAATGAGTGAATGTGTGGAACTATGAGATTATTAACGAAGTACCCAAGGCTGTCTGGACATTCGAAACGCTCTTTTCAGCAGTAATGTAATAGTTTTAGATTATCGTTACTATATGCACGAATCGGACTTTGATGCAATCCTTGAAGAATTCAAGGCAGTGGATGCTCGGTAACTTCACAGCACGCCATTGCCGATGACTTGGATTTAACACCAGAAACCTATAGATACATTATTCTATGCGCCCAAAGTTGGTCCAACTCCTACAATCTTCTCGAAAGGGCGAATCAAACAGGGTTGGTCTCGCCCAATCATGTTTGGCTTGCCACAAATCCTCCGATTCCAGAAGATTATGATGGTAGTTAAACGATTCCAAGACCCAAAATGACTATCTTTTAATTCCTTGTGCTTTTCAGGCTCACCCGAAGATCCGCGTTTGGAAATTCTATCCGGAATTGTTATACCATTACCTGACTTCAGCCCCACAACAGAACCAAACTACATTGCCTTGGAACAGTTCTGGAAAACACAATACGAAAAAAATGAATACAAATATCAAGTTCCAGGCTGGAATTGGGCAAATACTGGAGGATTTGATTGTGTTAGTACAATGTTACATGGATTCCACCAGGTAAACTGCAGACCTATGCTTTCCTGAAAACCACTTCGAAACAGCTCTAAAGCATGGCTTCGTTCCAAAAAAAGATTCTTTTGAAGCAGAATAGCTCCTCTGGTACTTTGGGGGGAGGGAAGTTACAGTCGCTTTTGAGACACGATGCCTTTTCAAGCACAGGATATCGAGGAATCGCTCTTAATCCAATGCGTCTTGATTCTAATGGAGATGCCTTGGCGAGTACTGCTATTATCACGATATCATCAGTTTATTGGATATCACAGCAAGTTCCTTTCGCTTATATCGGAGAAGAGGGGGATTACATTCCATATAAGGCCCTTCCAATGTTTTACGGAGGCGGCTCTGTTCCTCCTGATGATGGGCCACCCAGCTCACATGCCGCAATCATTATTATTGATTTAAAAACACCGCAAGGACAAGCCATCATTGTCCTCGCTATGGTTGGATATGCAGTTTGCTTGCTCTCGACTGTATTTGTCTTCAAGTGTAGAAAAAATGCGGCCGTAAAACCTCTTAACGTTGGGCATATGACTGTATCACTGCTGGGGAGTATAGCAATGATCACATCCATGATATTCTATCTTGAACGAGCCACATCCTTTCGATGCTACTCTCGAAGCTGGACTCTATATATTGGCTTTAATTTGATGGTGATACCTCTGATTTGCAAGAACTGGTTCATGTGGAAAATATTCAGTGCAAAATCAGCTATAAAACGTATTCTCAAACGAATAACTCTACAGTTGCATGCTTTCACTGCCGGAATTTTGCTAATTCAAGCGGTTGGGGATATTATTTTTCAACATGAACATGACTAACAACGTTTTAGGGTGTTTTGACTGCATGGTCAATAAAAGGCGATTACAGGCCAAAGCAATATTACGTAAACGGCATTTTTGTGATTGAATGCACGATAAATCAGCGAAGCCAATTGTTCAACAAGGTCATTTTGGCCCTCAATCTTACAATTGTTCTCTTCTTATTTGTCGTTGCCATTCTCTCCAAAAACGTGACACCAAAGTACAATGAGTCATCGCCTCTAATAACTCTTGGATTGATTTGCGTTATTACGATTACGTTGTCGGTAAATTTTCCTGTCACTGAAATCATGCCATTGCAAAAATGTATCTGTATTTGGATGACTGCAATTGCGCCTCCTTTCTTGTTTGTTTTACCTAAAGCAATGGAATATTTTGGCGAACGTTCGTTGCTTTCACCTTTAATCATGTCATCTCGAAGTGGTATAACTTCAAAGAGTCTTCAGGCGTTGAAGAAAAGGGAGACTGGTGGATCCTCCAGTTCCGGATATGCTCTTCCAAATAACGGCGAGCCTTCAAAAATCGCAAAGAAAGTTCCAACATCTTCTTTCTGCACTGCTATTGTGAGTTTTTACTTCCCTTCTCTTCTTTTCTTTTCTTAAAGTTTAAATCCGCATGTTCGCAGAATGCAAGAGCTAGTTATAAAATATATCGCCCACTTTTTAACGGCATTCTTAACACCGAAAGTGAATGGAAAGCAATTCAGACGGTTGTTATTTGTCGCTTTCACCAGCGCAGATGGCTTTTGCTTCGACCCAACTTGCAAGTCGAGTGCTTTGTATTGATGGAAACTTCAAAACTTCAAGTGAAGAATTCGGGAAACCAAGTGTTCTTTATCGCGTCTGGTGTTGAGGGCCTCCAAGGGTATAGTATTCAATTTGAATTTGAAACAGACCAATTGGCGAATAGCTTCAAAACAAACCTATCCGATATATTGTACACTTGACTGGAGGAATAAACAACTATAGTATTCTATAATATATTACATTATATTTATTTTATATAAGGGAATTTTTGACCAGGACCTCTATTCCAGATCTGCAAAACGCAACCCGATGCGGTTAAAGAAAACGACACCACTCTTCATAATCTTACTGGCGACGTATCCTGCTCTGTGCCAGACGTTTGTGGATCCCATCATTGGGTTCTATCCTGGAACCTCAACCATCCCATCAAAACATAAGACAAACATAACCATCGCGTTCATCTTCCCGTATCGATCGTTTTGGAATTTTGCCACACAGGAAGAGTATGATCAATGTATGTTTTGCAGTTGGATGAGACAGATGGACTCTGGAGCGGAAATGGCTGTTCAGGAAGTCAACAATCGCGTCGATATTCTGCCTGACACGATGGTCAATATTCTACGTGTTCAAGGATGGAATCAGCAGTCTTTACCGGGTGCTGGCATTGGAGGTGCAGCTCCAGTTGCGTTGGAGCTTGCCACGAACCACAGTTGAGTACATATGCCGAGACATCGGTTCCTGTCCCTAAACCGGAGTATTTGATTCTATTAGATATCGTTGGAGCTGTAGGTGACGTAGCCGATCAGAGTACAATGTAGGACTTCGGGGGAAGAAAACACTCAAACCATTACTCAAAAACTAAGTTTTCATTAGGATTACGGCTGGAATTCTTTCGCAGTTCAAGGTAATGAAAAAAAAAAATGAGTTGGCATTATTCGCGATAAAGCTCCTGAGAAAAAAACTATGTTTATTGGGCAGATTCCGATGTGTGGGGGCACCCAAAACTTACCCGCGCTTTCAGACAAGGACAACTACCCATACTTTTTTCGGGTCACGTTTTCCAATAAGTGGGGAAACGACATAGCGATTCTTTTGAAGCACTGGAAAGTCGGCCGGGTCGCGATGGTCTACGATGCAGACGAAATTGAAAGTGCAGGCGGTCAGTTGAATCTGCCTGCCTTTGATTAAAACTCAACCATATCTCCACCAATCAGCGTGTATGGATATCAAAGGAAGTCTTTTTGCTGCGAATATTGTTATTCTATCTAGCCGGCGCTATCATGGTCTGCGATCTGACAACGACTTTCGGAATATTGTGAATGAATTCCTTCTTGTTGATGCTAGGTGAACTATACTTGAAAAGGGGCAACTTAATTCAGATTTCTATGCAGATATATAATTCTATGTGCGCAAGCATGGTCGAACTCGTATTATTTGGTTGATGAGGCGGAGAAAGCAGGTTTGATAAATTCTGAACATGTGTGGGTTGTGACACAGCCACCGTATCCTCCTGATTACGGCGGTACTTTCTTTCTTGTATTTACTATAACAATTGTTTCTTTTGGCTAAATCTATCTTCCACATCTGCAAGGAAGAGGACCCGACTCACGACTTGACAAGTTGGTTGGAATGATTTGGCCAACTCCAAAAAATGCACCACCCGAAGATCCAAATTTCATGACTGTACAAAACAAGTGGAGAAAATTATACGAAGGTGATGCGTTGAAGTATCAGGTGGGGCATTTGACGTGGACGAATGCTGGAACTTACGACTGTTCAGGAACAATGCTACATGGCATTGATAAGGCAGGAAGAAGAAAAAACTATACATTATTTTCCTTAGCAGATTGATTCACAGGTCCTTCGTACGAATACGTCTTTAACACCAGCTATGCTAGCTTCGCACCAGCTACAAGAGTACTTGAGTGTTCCGACGTTTTCAAACACTGGTTTGATAAATGACTTTTTTCTTTTAATCTATAGCTTATGTTGGAATTCATTCTAGGATTCAAAGGAACGCTGTTGAATCCTATGAAACTTGATTCAGCAGGAGATTTGGCAGCCAACACGATTTTCATTTCATTTAATCGGTCGTTTTGGGTTGATGGAGGTCAAGCTCCGTTTGCCGAAATCGACAAATTTTCTAGGGAGTTGTTGTTGTATGGAGATCCGAGAATCAATGGAGGTATTCAATTCTTTCTAGAGTGGTTTGTTTTTATTAAAGACGTGTTGAAGTGCTCCCAAATGATGGTGCTATTGTGCTGCCCTTGTTCCTGCCTTCCATTCACAATTATCAAGGGAAATTCATTGTTTTGCTATTATCCTTTGGATACATCACATGCACTGTATTATTTTGGGTATTAATTCGGAGTTCTAAAACAATGGAGATACGAACCCTGCATGTGGGCCACACTGCTATTTCACTTGTTGGGTCCATCTGCATCCTCTCCAGCTTTATATGTTACTTGGTCATCCCAACAGCAAAACTGTGTTACTTCAGAAGATGGGTCACATGGACTGGAATTTCACTTTTGATTGGCCCAATGTTTTTGAGGGGTGTATTGATCTTCATTGTCTATTCAAAGCGGACTGTGCAAAAGGGTGCCTTGAGGCGATGCGATCAACGTCTCTTTCTCTGCAACTTTGCAATAGCTGCAGGAAACTGTGGGATTCTCGCGTATTGGTCATTCTACAACGAGTTTCGACCAATTGCCGTCACATCCAGCCAATATATATTATACGAATGCTCTTCACTGGCGATTTCAACTCATACAGGACGAGCAATGTATGCTTTATACTCATATAATGCACTACTTCTTGTCGGTCTTGGAATTATGGCGTTCTTGAATCGCCATGTTCGCCCAGTTTACAACGAAACCTCATAATTTTCCTTCTGCATACCGCTGTTTCTTTTGGCAGCGACAGTTGATTTATCGATTTCATTCGATAAATATTTTGCCATGAAACAAGTAACGGTCTTGTGGCTGGCAGCAATGAGCATCCCAGTCTTGAGAATTGGCCCGCGTGTAATTCAGCTCTTTTATCAAAGTGACAGGCTAAATATACGGAATCTTCTTTATACCAAGAAGTCTCCTTCAAAACACAGTCTTGCAACAGGGCAGGCTTCGCCGAAACTACATACCACATCTCAGTTTTCAAGCAGGTCATTGAGGAGGCTTTCAAGGAGCATTTCTCAGAGATCCAGAAGCTGTTTTAGTTCGATTAATCCGTATCAACAGGATCCGCAAACTGTTGTTCGTGTTCATGGGCTGGTTGGTTATTTTTTTCATTATACTGCTGCACCCTTCAGTGTTTTCTCAAAATCATCTTGCAGATATCAGGGTGGACTTACAGGTTAAAATACCAGCTGTGGAATTTATGTTATTGGTCTGACTGGATCCAAGTATATGGTGGTGTGACTTGCGAGCTCAACAAAAAATTCTGGATTGAGTTGGTCTCACTCAACGAAATTCACTGCGCATTTTCGCTGGATGTGAATGCCAGTTCGACAATTTTTGGCAAACTTGTAACCATTGTTTTTGCAAGCCAAGTGAAGATGAATCAAAGCTGGCTTTTTCGAGTAAGTTCAATGGAAGCAGAGTTTGCCAGCGAGCCCGAAGCACTGGAGTTTTACCGTGCGATATCATGTCCAAAAGATGGAGTTGTGGACTAAACTGTCAAAAATGCAAATGAAGCATTAGATTTAGCTGGATTTGGATTTTATTGTTCCCTTGGCCAACTTCAAGTTGCACCCTTACATTGCTTGAAAACCCGAACTTGAAAAAGCCTAAACATCTTGTTCTTGTGTTAATCACTTGTTTACAAATATGAATACTGAAATAAAAGTGTAAATCCACCGTATCCCAAAAGAGATCGTCCACTCCCCAAAAGATTCATGGAACACAAAATCAAAGGTAGCACCCTCTATTGGACGCTATCATTGCTACTGGCGGCATATCCTGCTCTTTGCCAGACGTTTGTGGATCCCATTATTGGGTTCTATCCTGGAACCTCAACCATCCCGTCCAAACAAAAGACAAACATAACCATCGCGTTCATCTTCCCATATCGGTCTTTTTGGAACTTTACCACACAGGACGAGTATGATCAATGTATGTTTTGCAGTTGGATGAGACAGATGGACTCGGGAGCGGAAATGGCTGTCCAGGAAGTCAACAATCGCGTGGATATTCTGCCTGACACGATGGTGAATATTCTACGTGTTCAAGGATGGAATCAGCAGTCTTTACCAGGTGCTGGAATAGGAGGTGCGGCTCCAGTTGCGTTGGAGCTTGCCACGAACCACAGTTGAGTACACATGTCAAGACATTGGTTCTTGCAACTGATTCAGAATATTGTTTTTTTTATATTAGATATTATTGGAGCTGTGGGTGACGTGGCTGATCAAAGTACAATGTAGGAAATATCTGGTTACTTAAGTTGCAATAACGATGAGTAATAATTATTTAAGGATTACAGCCGGAATCCTCTCGCAATTCAAGGTGAGCACGAGTGACTTTTATGGCTTGGAAGGATCTTCCTGAGAACAATAATGCCCAGATTCCAATGTGTGGGGGCACTCAGAACTTGCCAGCGCTTTCAGATAAGGACAACTACCCGTACTTTTTTCGGGTCACATTTTCCAACAAATGGGGAGACGATATTGCGATTCTTCTGAACCACTGGAACGTTGGGCGAGTCGCGATGGTTTACGATGCAGATGAAATTCAAAGCACTGGAGGTGACTTGAAATCTGAGTAGTGACTCATGTTAAAAAAATTGAGCCGTTTTCTCGGCCGAATCAGCATGTATGGACATCAAGAGAAGTCTCTTTGCTGCAAACATTCTGATTCTCTCCAGCCGGCACTATCATGGTCTGCGATCTGACAATGATTTTCATGATATTTTGAACGAGTTCCGACTTGTCGATGCCAGGTTGATTGCATTAGAAAGAGGAGACGACATTTACAGATTCATCTTTCAGATATATAATTCTATGTGCACAAGCATGGTCGAGCTCGTATTATTTAGTCGAAGAGGCGGAAAAAGTCGGACTCCTTAATCCAGAGCACTTATGGATCGTGACGCAGCCTCCATATCCACCAGATTATAGCGGTAGAGAGGAGATACACCTATTGCTACGCTTCTGATTGAAATTCATGTGTTAGGGAGTGGCGCTGACGATCGTCTGGAAAAGATTGTTGGGATGGTTTGGCCAGCTCCAAAGAATCAGCCGCCAACGGATCCAAACTTTATTTCTATTCAAGCAAAGTGGGCAGATTTATTCGAAAAAGATCCATTACGCTACCAGATCGATTATTTGACGTGGACAAATGCAGGAACTTATGACTGCGCAGGAACTCTTCTGCACGGTCTTGATAAGGTAGAAGTCTCTTGATTAGTTGAGTCCTTGATTGATTTTCTTTTTTCTTTATAGCTGCTGCGAACCCATTCACAAATGTCGGCACAAACTCTGTCGCAAAGGACTGCTTCAAGACTACCTCTCATTTTCGACATTTTCGGACACAGGTAACTCAAAACTTAAGGGTCTGCCTTTTTTATTTTTGGGTCTGAATGCATTGCAGGGTTCAATGGATCTCTCTTGAATCCAATGAAGCTGGACTCAACTGGAGATATTGCTGCGAATACAATCTTTATTGCTTTGAATGAATCTTTTTGGGTCGACATGAACCAGTTGGCGTTTGCGGAAATCGACAAGTTCACTCATCGATACATTCCCAATGGGATCCCCATTTTCAAAGGAGGTAAATATTCACATTGAGAAAATTAATGAGGATCTCACTGTGAATAAATTTTAGGGGTTTCCCACCCACCACGAGATGGACCCACACCTTTTTTCCCCAGTGTGGGAGAATACTCAGGGAAAACTTATTTGGATCATTATTATAGCAGGATACTTGCTTATTTGTGCAGCAGCTTTGTTTATCATTCTAAATCGTGAACGAGCGATTGTCAGGACACTTCATTCTTCACATACCGCAACCTCTCTCTTGGGGACGACTTTGATTAATACTTCTCTGGTTTATTTCCTTGAGAAAGCAACTGTCAAGAATTGTTACATTCGCATTTGGCTGGGATTTACTGGCTTTGCATTGCTAATTGCAGCCATTGATTATGAAAAACGTCTTGATTTATGCTGTTTACTTCTGCAAAGTCAAGTCAAGGCTCTGCAATGAAAAAAAACTAGCAGATACTCAGTTCTTGGAAGCTGGATTTTTGTGGGCTTGATAATTGTGCTGCTTTCGTTCTGGACGCATTTCACAGATTTGTTGGTGGAGCCCCACCAATTCAAAGAATATGTTCTGTACGAATGCATCATCCATAGAAACTCTTCATACACAAGCAATACCTTGTTTTCGGCTGTATTGGGAATGAGTTCTCTTCTTCTTGTGGGATTAGCAGCAGTCGGGATATTGACGTACAACATTAACTCATTCTACAATGAGTCGACACTCATGGTCTTGCTTTCCGTTGTCTTTTGTTTTCTCGCGAATATTATTGGAGCTGATGGAGCTGACAACTTTCGGTCGTTCAAGCAATGTATCTGTCTTTGGGTTGTTGGTTGTTACAAGTACAACCGAAACAAGATACGAAGGCTCCGATTCGAATTAGATTAAGAGTCTTCGTCGCTGCCGTTGCACAGGATAGATGATAGATGTGTGTGTGTGTGTAGAAGAATAGATGGTTCGACTACGACAGTATTCCGACAGCGTGTGTGACGACAAGCGGCCGGTGCTGAATTATGGGCGGTCGACAAATCCTAATTAAACCTTCAAACAGCGCGTCAATAATTCGTTCCACGCGCGGCAAGGCAAATCAAGGGTCGAGGAAGCGGTGGTAGTACCTTTAGGTTCAAAGACAAGGATAAACAAGTGTCAGAACCCAAGTCAAGCCAAGCACAAGCCACCAACGATTCAAAGTACCTTCAAACAGCGCGTCAATAATTCGTTCCACGCGCGGCAAGGCAAATCAAGGGTCGAGGAAGCGGTGGTAGTACCTAATGAGAGCGATTTGATAGCGTCACAATCGACAGAGGAGAAGGATGGGAGTTTTAACAACAGGTAGTTTTGGGATTTATTAAACAATAAGAAAGGATACCTTTAGGTTCAAAGACAAGGATAAACAAGTGTCAGAACCCAAGTCAAGCCAAGCACAAGCCACCAACGATTCAAAGTACCTAAACCACCATAAGACAACAATTCCCACCAGGCCCATTCAAAACTACCTTCAAACAGCGCGTCAATAATTCGTTCCACGCGCGGCAAGGCAAATCAAGGGTCGAGGAAGCGGTGGTAGTACCTTCAAAGCATTCCAACCAATCAGCAAGGCACAACAACCCAAAACACCATCCAACAAAACCCCAAACCTAATGAGAGCGATTTGATAGCGTCACAATCGACAGAGGAGAAGGATGGGAGTTTTAACAACAGGTAGTTTTGGGATAAAAAAAAAAGAAAAGGAGCCAAGCATGGAGAAAATAGGATTCACCAAATTCCACCCCAAATAACCAAGCAATTTCAAACAAGGGGAAAAAACAAGAAATGGGGAAAAATCACGAAATTTAATAAATGTGAAAGGAAGTAAACTAATACTAATAATAAAACCGCTTCCGGCAAGGGTGTAACAGTCCTTTGAACCAGCGGTAGCTACGCGTCGCCCCCTGACGCGGAGAGAATAGCAGCAGCACCAGATTCCAAGTCCATGGCAGAGTCAACTTGTTGCAGAATACAAGACTCGGAAACGTTAATCAGCGACTGGAATGGATCCTCGATAACACCGGCAAGGACGTCAGCAAAGATCGGGTCATCAGGCAGCGGATCGACGTCTTCCTCATCCCAGAACAGCACAGTAGACTTGAAAACCAGCGGCGGCTGCCAGAGACACAGATGATCACCAGAGTAGCAACGTCGACGGA